>CAIGRP010100391.1:0-18013 GCA_903798385.1 Fraxinus cuspidata | reverse complement strand
TGTACGGGTAGACAACTAGTTTTAGAAAAAAATCTATTTTTAGTCAAATATGTTTCAAAAAATTACTATTTCAAATACATTTTTTTCTTAAATTCCCGTTAGATTTAGTCCAAACATGGACTTTATACTATTGAAGCTATAATTAAATCACCACTTGGGAAGAATTTATAAAGGATTTAGTCATGTTTGAAATTCATTAATTGTGATTTTTAATTCACTTTTAACTCCACATTATCACAATAAAATATTTTGCACTTAAATCCAAAAAAAAATCATATTTTTTAACACATTCTCTAAAAAACATTGTTTCAAAATCCATTTTTCTTAAAAAAACTCATTTTAATAGTTGTCAAACAATGGGCTTAATTTATAAATAAATAGAAATAAATATTGGATAATACTTACAGAATTATTGAATTGTATAGTTCAAAATATACCTAGACATATTAATCGGAATCAAACCTCCCGAACCAAAATCGAATTGGAACTAAAGGTTCCAGTCCGGTTCCAAAAAAAAAAAAATCAGGAATCATAATCGAGAACCTACTAGGTCCGGATTCATTCTTGATTCTTGAACCAGAACCGTGGAATGAAAACGATTTTTTATATAATTTTTATTTTTTACGATTTATGGACTGGGTAAAAAAAATCCAAAATCTAAAAACTATAATTTAGGTGTTAATTTGTATAAAATTCTAGATTTTAACCATAAAAAA
Organism: Fraxinus cuspidata; assembly: GCA_903798385.1. Lineage (NCBI taxonomy): Eukaryota > Viridiplantae > Streptophyta > Magnoliopsida > Lamiales > Oleaceae > Fraxinus > Fraxinus cuspidata. The sequence continues at coordinate 17,297 of CAIGRP010100391.1, read as the reverse complement.
TCAAGACCGACTCTTACTTTTTTGCCTCTCGCCTAACAAGATTATTACTTTTCAGATTTAGTACATGTTAATTTTTACAATTCGCGTTTTCTATGAATCAAAAGTTAGGGTTGTGGTGTAAGTTGATGAATCAAAATGTTAATTATTTGAAATTCGAATTTTTTATTTTCTTGCATTGTTTACAAACTCAAGTGATTTTTTTTTTTTTTTTATAACGCATGCAACTGAATTTGATATATTTATAACTCGCGCTATGGTGTACCTTTTTTTATCTCGAGCTCGCGATTCTCTTTTAAAATATAGTTTTTTTTAATTCAAATGGAGCGAGTTCAAAATATAGACTGCAATTTATTGATACTACATAGTTATGTATCTAAATAATGTTTTTTATATCCGTTCGTTTTAAGAGTAGAAGAATTTAAATAGCGTCCATAAGTAAATCATAAGCTCACGCATGCCTCACTGATATATCAAATAAGATTTATTAATAAAAAATCATTTCTCCTCAATCTGTAATTTACTATTTGATGTTTTAATTTTCTCCTCTTCTATTAGTTTTTAATTTCCACTATCTTCAGTCATGTGACTGGATTTCTTACCTTCTTCAAGATTTATTAACTAAATTTTCTCCATTGTACAGGTGTTGTCGATCAATAGCTGCTGATATACGTATCGAAAGGAAAAAAAATTATTTAATATATAAAAAATTAATCGAAATCGAAACGACGGTTCAAGTTTGCGTTTGGTTTCAATCATTATAAAGACCCGAATTATTTAATTTACGAAATACCCAGACCGACACACCCCGACGTAAGGCCAAGTTCAAAATGAAGTTTAACCATAACTCTTCCTATATATATGGGGATTGGTTCTCAATAAAATACACACAAATTTATTGACTTCTTTAATTTTCTCCATATTTTATAACACGTTATTAGCACGAAGTTGTAGCCAATTGAGTTAGCAAAATTCATTCATCTCTGTCCATAAATCTCTAATCAGTTGAGGTAGAAAAAAATTCCTTCAATCAAAGAAAATCAAGAAATTCTAGTCAATTGAGTTTAAAAAAATACTCTTTTCTGCTCAAATAAAATGGCAATGTTCTCTTAACTTTAAATTGCATACAAAGCAATCTAACTATTCGATTTGGTCAAATCATTTTAACTATACCAATTTATGATAAATAAATATTTGCTTAAATATAATTTTTTCATTCAACATTCCATTACAATATTCATTAGGAATATTGTAACATTATTCTTGCAAGAAAATCTTAATCAATATTTCAAAAAAATATTGTAGCACTGTTTGAGAATGAATGTTTTATTTGGTTATTTCGTTGCTTTTGAAGAAACACAAATTCACTCAATAACAAAATTAAAATTAATATCGTATTGTTATTGTTGAAAAAAATATAATATTTGTAGATATTATAATCTAGAAGAATTTCATATCAATATTCTTGGTGAAACATGAATCTTTTTAAACAATATTCTATAGAAATGTTGTGTTAATACTCTTGAATCAGTATAAATCTTATACAACTTAAGGTTCTAAAAAATATTTTGTTTCTGTTTCCTAATTAAAGTATGAATCAATATTCTAGAAAAATATTGGATTGATATTCGTGAAGAAAATGTGACTCTATATATTATAGAAGAATTGTATTATTATTTTTGGAATCAATAATGTAGAAATTCGCAAATCTGGACAGTCTACACAACTGTAATCAAAACGTTGATATTTCAACGTTGCTTGGTCCAATCATCGTGAAATTTGAACAGCAAGTTCATAACTTATTGTTTTATAAATTCGATGATTATGGTTAAACGTCACCGATCCATCCATGAAAAATTTGTGTGTAAATAGCAACCGAATTCTTTTGGAAAAAAAAATTCATTAATCGATGATCCTAAAGTCAAAATATATCTTGTGAAACATAACCCATCAATTCCTATCCACAACTTTATATATTCATTTTTAATTAGTTGTTGAGTATAAAAAAATGTATATTTTCTCAATTGCACAAATTGCATTATTACGTTAAACTTCTAATGCATGCTTCCACCTATCAATTCCAGTTGATAAATTGTCATGTTTTCTTTAATTCATTGTTATGTATAAATTATAATCGTTATATTGTGCATATTCCATTTTTGTATTTGATTTGCATGTTATAAATGATCACAATGTAAAATATATTATTTTTACTTATTTAATTAATATATTAAATTTGTTGTTGCTCTCAAAGAAACACAATGTTATACAACTTTGAAAGAATAATACATGCTCACGAAGAGCATGCCATTACAATTTCAATATTTCATAATAATATTAAAATATTGTTTTAGAAGAAGTTTATTTTTGTATTAAAATAATATACTGAAAGAATAATCAATTGTTATTCTAGAACGAGACACTATTCGAATATTTAAATATTTTGAAAGATTATTGCAGAATTTTTTGAATCAGTTTTTACAAATTAACATTCTAGAAGAATATTGTGTTACTCTAGAAGAAACACAATTCTATATTTATTAATATTTTTGAATACAATCATACTACATGTATATCATATTTTACATCATTGTTTATATTGTGTTATGCGGCAGCACACCATTGGCCAATTTCAAAAATATGCTTTTCTCGCCCATAATGTTTTGAAAACATGAGTGATGTCAAAAATAACGTGTATCAAAGAATATACACTTAACATTTTACTTCTTGAATAATAGTTTATTGTTCTTGAAGAACAAAAACTTTAAAAATTAAAACATTAAGTTAATATTTCAGTGAAATATTAATTACTCACGAATAATGAATTGTATGAGATATAGTACATTTCATGTTTGAGAAGTTTTGTAGATCTCATAATATTTTAATTTATTAATTTATATGCCACCTCGAGAAGCATAAATTTATGATATATCAATATTATGATAGAATATTAAATAGTTGTTACAGAAGAAGTAAAATGTTTTAAATATCAATACTCCATTTGAACATTGTATTATTATTCTTAATATTCGGTTATTATAAATTCATAATTTTTTTTAGTTGTTCTTGAAGAAGCACAAATTTGAGCATTCTTATATATCTCGAAAGAATATTATTTTATTGTATTTTAATAAGACAATGTAACTCAAATCAATGTTACGAAGATTTTTTTTTTCATTTTGAAAATACCTTTTGCTTTAATATTTAAAGAGAAAAAAATATTGTGTTATTGCTCTTAAATAATATAATTTTAAGTTTTAATTTTTGAATAATACACGTTGCGCTTTCGAAACACTACAAATCTTGAAAAATATCATATGATTTATAATCATATTTAGTTCATGTTCGTTACCACTAAAAAAATCAGCTAAAATTTAAATCAAAATTAACAATTAATTTTAATCACACATTTCATAGGAATTAAACTTTTAACTACATATTTCATCAACTTTTATCAAAATTTGCTAAAAATCTAATTTTAGTCTCTATCAAAAATATCTTAATTATGTTTATACTCCCAAAAAAAGTATAACTAGATATTTTATTAATAATTTAGATAAATAATGTCTTGATAATTTGGAAAAAATAACCCAATCAAATAAATATTCTAGAAGAATATTGCAATATTGTTCCTGGAGTAGAATCTATTTATAAGTGCAAATATTTCAGAATAATATCATGGTTAATCTAGTGAAGATAATGTATTTCTAGATAATGGTAAAAACTAATATGAGATTATGTAAATTCTTATTCTAGGCTCCAGAAAATTCATTTTTTTTGTCGCTTCACTCCACCCCGTGGTACATTCAAAGAAAAGACTTTTATTTTTGTCGGTAAATGCATGGTTTGTCAACGAGTGAAACGTATAAATTCTTTCCTATCCCTTTATATATATATATATATATATATATATATATATATAATTAATGCATGTATTTTTTTAACTGACAAATGATCAATAAGTTTAAATATAATTTGAGTAATTTAAGAAATGAGACATTCAAACGTTTGCAATTTATCAAATGCAATGGTTATAAAGTAGATATAAAAATAATGTTTTTCCTCTAACCCGATACTCATTCAAGATTTCAAGCCATTCATATCAATTTTGAAAACAAAGTTAAAAGTCATAATTTTGTTGCTTGACAGCTAGATTGTTCAAACCGAGTCAATTTATTATTTTAAAGTGTTTTACTGGTGCAATTTCATAAATTACAAGAATTCTGCTAGAAAAAGCAAGTTGAATGACAAGTTTTGTGACACACATACATTTGGCAAATTTCCATTTGCAGTTAGATTTAAACAAAAATTTATCAAGTCAATCTATTCATTTTTAACTTGCTATTGAGTCTGTTCAAAAAACATTATTCATATTACATCAATAATATAGGTTGTACGTGGCCATTATACTACCGGTGGCACCACTTAGCGCCCCCTACAGGTGGGGTGTAGGACGGGGCCCATGTGGGACTATATGGCCCTGTATGACCAACATGGCTCATTACAATACGAGGAAATTGGTTGGCCAGTGATTCAAGAAAGGAAAATATATTATAAAATGACTTGGTTTCACATATAAATGAAACTATTTTAAGATTTCTTTCGATAATTTCCATGAATCAATGTTCCCATCTTCACGCCATGTAGCATAGTATAGCTGCAATACGTGCCTTATTATTTGGTTAAAGGGTTGAATAAGAGAAAATGTATTTTTCACAAATTGCCTTACGAAACCCAAAGTTTCCAAACATGAATTGAACATTATTAGAGCATCTTCAATGGGACGAGGAATTGCATCACAAAGTATTTTACACCATTTCATAATGAATAATGTTATTTAGAACTATTAGTATTTAACAAGTACCTTCACTTTTGACATTAAATTACAAATTCAATTAAATATGAGAATTTTTGGTTTGTTTAATATAATTTATTATATGCTGATATTTAGAGTGATGTTCATTACAATTGGAGTTAGATGACATAATACTTACAAAGGAAAAATAACACAATCCATCCATTAAGGCATGCTAGACATCCTTCACTTAATTTTGTTATTATTTATCTTCGTCGAGGATGTGTCTATCTCATTTTTTATAGTTTAATTATGTCTAATCTTTCTCTACATATTTCTTGTACATGTGATCAGCAGTTTGTATAATCCACATCCCCATTGGAGATCCTCTTCTTTCCATATTCATTTTACTTACCACTTGTATAACAATAATTCACATTGTACTCTAATTCTAATTCTTATATAACATTTGCTATATTTTAAATATTTAAATATGAGTTCATCCTGCAAATTGCTTCATTATATTCCAATACATATATATCATTTGTTGTATTTTTCAAAAGTATTAGGTATTTAGTATTCAACACTTATTGGTGGGTCTAAAAATTATTAAAGAATGACTCGGTTAAATAATTGCACCTGGTCTTTTATAACTTTGTCTAGAAAGCAAAGAAAACTATGCATGACATATACCTTAATCAATATGCATCGTCATTACTTCAAGATATTTATTTTTTGAGTTGTTCTAAATCGGCAAATTGGGCAATAGCTTGTTTGTTAGAGATTTTTTAAAACAACTATGTTTAAAAATGAAAAACGAACATTCTTCTAGCTAAAAGTTACCGTTTTCGTGTAATTAAAATTAAGGAAAAAAAGTTTAAAAATTCACTACATGGACAAAAGTGGTAAAAAATTATATGGAAAGTCAGCATCAAATTGCTTTATCATATTCCAATGTGCTTATCTGCCATTTTCTATATTTTAAGCATTTTCTGTATTTGATATTTAACACTTATTGGTTTAGCAGGTGGTTGCAAAAAAAAAATTAGAATGACTTTGACTTAGCAACGTAATTGCACTCGAGATAATCTGGTAGTACAGGGCCCATGTGGCCCTGTCAAAATCCCGAAAAAAATATTATAGAATGCACTAATATACTCTCACAGGCGCTACCGACATGGATTGAAACAAATAAATAATGCGCTTGAATAGGCTCAAAAATAAGAATAGAACGACAAGATGATGTGACAAATAATAATTGAGTATTGTATTTTTTTTTTCAAACTGTTCAATCATATATTGACACGAATTATCCTTATTTTTAAACATGTTTGTGTAGCACAATTGTGAAACAAGGATATCTATCAGTACCCCTATTTGAGTAGTATCTCTCTTATAGAATGGCTTCACTTGGTTACATAGCCTTTGTTTGTCTTTCATACTTTTAAAATTTTTTGACATACTCATTTTTAATTACACATTTATACAATATTTGAAAAAAAAAATTCCTATTTTCTAATTACACATTCTCCAAAAAATCACTATTAAAAAAATATTTTTCCCAAAAAATGCCACCAAAAAAGGGCATAATTGCACCTATGGCTGTTGATAAAATTGTCGAGCTAGGGAAGAAAATTATGTTTAAAAGCAAGTTCAGAGATTTTATATTTTTAAAGCAGGTCTTTAAGTTTAAAGATAAAGATTTATGCACTCCAATAAATTCTTTATTTTTTAACCCTTTATTTCAATTTTTTCAAAAAGAAATATTATTTTTCTCATTTTTAATTAATATATGTATTTTTTAACCATCAAATGATCAATAAGTTTAAATATAATGTTTGCAATTTATCAAATGCAATGAAAATTGTGTTTGGCTCTAACACTATCCTCATGGACGATTAAGATTTCAAGCCATTCATATCAATTTTTTTTTTTTTGACGTAGGAATCCGCAACCGCTACTCGCGAGTGCTCACTGGGTAAACCTCGCTCCATGTGCAGTAGCCCGCAAACCACACAAGAGAGAGAAACCACACTAGGCAAGCCCGTTGCGACGGGCTCGACCGAGAAAGTATTGACAGGGGATTCGAACTCGTGACCTTCGGTCTCCGCATTCACTTGTTCCACCAACTCGGCCACCCCCGAAGGAGTTATTCATTCATTCATTCATATCAATTTTGCACGTATGGAAAGAAAGTTAAAGTCATAATTTCGTTACTTGACAGCAAGATTGTTCAAACCGAGTCAATTCATAATTTTAAAGTGTTTTACAGGTGCAATTTCGCCCCTTCTCCATTAATTTTCATTAAATTATAATTATTTTGTTTTTTTCTTATCAGCTATCTATTTTTCAATAAAATAATATTACTCGTAAATTCAAAAAAAAATCTTTCATTTTTAGCCCCTGTTTGGTACACATTAAAATTTTCATTATCATTTTTCTACTCATTTTCAACCACACATTTTTTAATCAATATGCATCATCATAACTTCAAGATATTTATTTGTTAATTTGTTCGAAATCGGCAAATTGGGCAATAGCTTGTTTGTTAGAGATTTTTTCAAAAAACTATGTTTAAAAATGAAAAACGAACATTCTTCTAGCTAAAAGTTATCGTTTTCGTGTAATTAAAATTAAGGGAAAAAAAAGTTTGAAAATTTACTACATGTACAAAAGTTGTAGAAAATTATATGGAAAGTCAGCATCAAATTGGTTTATCATATTCCAATGCTTATCTGCCATTTTCTATATTTTAAGCATTTTCTGTATTTGATATTTAACACTTATTGGTTTAGCAGGTGGTTGCAAAAAAAAAATAAAAATAGAATGACTTTGACTTAGTAACGTAATTGCACTCGAGATGATCTGGCAGTACAGGGCCCATGTGGCCCGGTCAAAATCCCGAAAAAAATATTATAGAATGCACTAATATACTCTCACAGGCGCTACCGACATGGATTGAAACAAATTAATAATGCCCTTGAATAGGCTCAAAGATAATAATAGAACGACAAGACGATGTGACAAATAATAATTGAGTATTGTATTTTTTTCAAACTGTTCAATCATATATCGACACGTATCGTCCTTATTTTTAAACATGTTTGTGTAGCACAATTGTGAAACAATGATATCTGTCAGTACCCCTGTGTGAGTAGTATCTCTCTTATAGAATGACTTCACTTGGTTACATAGCCTTTGTTTGTCTTTCATACTTTGTACTTAAACCTCGCTCCATGTGCAGTAGCTCGCAAATCACACAGGGGTAAACATCGCTTCATGTGCAGTAGCCTGCAAATCACACAAGAGAAAGAAACCGCACTAGGCAAGTCCGGCGCGACGGGCTCAACCGAGGAAGTGTTGGCAAGGGATTCGAACTCGTGACATTCGGTCTCCGCATTCACCTGCTCTACCAACTCGACCACCCCTGAAGGGGTTATTCATTCATTCATATCAATTTTGCACTATGGAAAGAAAGTTAAAGTCATAATTTTGTTGCCTGACAGCAAGATTGTTCAAACCGAGTCAATTCATAATTTTAAAGTGTTTTACAGGTGCAATTTCGCCCCTCCTTCATTATTTTTCATTAAATTATAATTATTTTGTTTTTTTCTTATCAGCTATCTATTTTTCAATAAAATAATATTACTCGTAAATTCAAAGAAAATTCTTTCATTTTAAGCCCCTATTTGGTACACATTAAAATTTTCATTTTCATTCTTCTACTCATTTTCAACCACACATTCTTTAATAAAATAATAATTTTCATCACATCAATAATCTTTCAAAATTCAATAGAGTTTGGGTTCTCAAAGTTGATTTAGCCCCTGTTTGAGCCATATTATAATTTTCATTATTATTTTTCTACTCATTTTTAATCACACATTCTTTAATAAAATAATAATTTTCATCACATCAATAATTTTTCCTTCTTTTTCGACCACACATTTGCTATCAATCTACTATTCCAAAATACATTCTTTCAAAATAATGTGACTCAAACACACCATAACTATATATTCTTCGTAAAGTTATTAATAATTGAGCCAAACGGACGCTTCATATAATACAAATATCAATAATGTTGGTTGTGCCCCACTTAGCGCCCCGTATGCGTGGAGTGTAGTACAGGGGCCCATGTGGGCCCTTATGGCTCTGTAAAACCAATAGAATTCATTACAATATTCACCAATTGTTGAAATTATCAAGGAAAAAGATAATGTGGTTCGGCCAAGTAACAGGGCTCAATTATTAATCTTGTATTGATCTGACATTTGCAATATTTAATTTTTTTGGTATTTAGCTGTTTGGGTTTCATTTTATTTGAAATGTATATATCTCTCCTTTCTTAATTACATATTTATCAATAAAATAATATCAAACATAAATTAATAAAAAAAAAAAATTTAACTATATACATTCTTAAAAAAGACACCATTTTAAAACATATTTTTCTTCTCATAATTTGATTTGAATGGAGCTCAAACAAGGGAAGGCCTCTAGCTAGTCACTAGCGTGGAAGGAAACTATTTTACGATTTCCCATGATTGGGCCGGTGATTCAAGAAACGCAAAAAATATTATAAAATGACTTGGCTACACAAATAAAAAGACTTGGCTCCTGTGTAAATGAAACCCATGCTGAATCAGTATTCCCATCTTCACACCATGTAGCATAGTACAGCTGCAATACATGCAGAGGTGATTTTGTTATAAGAAATCAATCGAAGAAGAGATGACGGACGCTACGGTGACATTTATACTAGACAACCTAAAGGAATTGATTGCTTCCACCAGTAAGCAGATTTCTGAAGTGAATGATAAAGTGAAATCTCTGAGTAATGATCTGGAATTTTTCAAAGGCTTCCTCCAGGATGCCACCAAAAAGCCGATCGAGGATGCAGCCATGAAAGCATTGGTGAAACAAATAAGAAACGCAGTATACGAAGCAGAAGATATTGTGGATGAATATGTTATTGAGGCATTTCAGTACAAATCCAGTAGTATGTTTAAAAAAATGAAGCATCCAATGGATCATCCCACAAAACTTTTAAATCTGGCACAAAAAATTGTGCCCATGAAGGAGATGGTGAATGAAATATATAAGAAGAAGGAGTTTGGCGATGGAGCCAGGCTAGATGGGGAAGGATCTAGCACCGCCAAAATAGCCAAGGTAACACTTAGATTCGTAGCGGATGATCATCTGCCTATAGTTAATGGATTATACTTCTCTCTTTCTTATTCGTTTTCCGTCCACTTAGCTATGCGTTATCCATGCCTCAAATTGATCTAGATCCCACGCCTCAGATATTCAAACCCCAGATAGATGATAATTACTGCTATTGCATGATTCATTTCTTTAAAGACTGTAGACAAAGGTGGGAGTCAGGTCAGCCTGTGTATAACTAATTTCTGCTCCAAATAATTGATAATTTTAAGGACTTTGTTTAGCTTTTGCAGTATTTTAAGCTTTTCTGAATGATAAAAGTATTTTCGAATTCTTGACTGAATTTGATTTTTTGCTTCTTTTCTTTATTCAAATATAATGATGAATCTGTCTTTTTAAGGTTTATTTATTTATTTTACATGATACACCCATATCTGGTTTGGATAAAAATAAGAATATTAGTAGATTTTGATAAAGGTTATGGAATATGTGGTTAAAAATTGATAAATATTGTAAGTCTCATGAAATGTGTGATTTGAGATAAATTTGAGCAAAAAAAATTTTTAAGAAATGAGGACCAAATAAGAATTTATAGATAATGGTAAAACTAAAATGTCAGATACTGAAGACCTAAATATTAGAATATATACTCATTTTTAAAGATTAAAGACTAATTACTCATTATAAATGATCTGGTCCAACTCGGATGACATTTGATATTAATCGGTCCAGACGAGTTGAAAAGAATATGTTATTATTCAAAAATTTAACCACATGTGAAGTTTAAACCATATACAGTATTCCTGGTACTTGACTATTGAAACTTTACATATTTGTTTGTCCTTCATTATATCTTAAAAAATAAAAGAAAACTTCAGACTTTAAATATTTCAATTTATAAATCGAATTTTAAACTAGAACCATGATTATTTTATATTTATTGTTATTCATATGGCTCATTATTTTTTAAATATTTTTTTTATTTAACAATAACTCGATGATTTGACTGGTAAACCATTAACCTGATGCTTTGACCGGGTTCATTCTCATAACTGTGTCAAAGGTTAGAGATTAGTGCTGCTACTTTCCAACTAAGTTATCACATAGACATGTATGCTCATCTTGAATATTTTCTTGCTATATATTTCTTATTATTATAGCGTTGAGTTTTTAACATCTATACCATTTAAATACTGGCACATCATTTCTGATATGATCGTCATTATTATACTAGGCTCCCATCGTAGAGGAAGACCATGTGGTAGGTTTTGATGATGAGGCAACAAAAGTTATCAATCTTCTTACTAGAGAATCTGAAGAACTAGAAGTTGTATCAATAGTTGGTATGCCAGGTCTTGGTAAGACAACCCTAGCTAAAATGATATTTCGTGATCCTAAAATAGAATTTGAATTTTACAATCGTATATGGGTTTACGTTTCTCAAGATTGTAATAGAAAGGAAGTTTTCCTTACTATTCTGGATCAAATCGCCAAGGTAACCGAAGACATACGTAACATGACAGAAGAAAATTTAGCTAAAAAACTTCTTAGATCTTTGGAGAAAGAGAAGTACTTAATTGTCATGGATGATGTTTGGACTCAAAACGATTGGAATAATCTTCAATTTGCTTTACCTAAGAACAAGAAGAAAAGCAGAATATTATTGACTAGTCGTGACAAGAATGTGGGTAAGACTGACAAGTGTAAAGTAGAACGCCATGATTTGCGATTTCTAACTCCTGATGAGAGTTGGACGTTACTTCGAAGGAAAGCACTTGGCTTGGAGGAATGCCCAAGGGAGTTGGTTACACATGGAATGAAGATAGCTGCTGAATGTGATGGACTACCACTCGCGATAGTGGTAATTGGAGGAATTCTACTGGAAAAAGGTAGCGAAATTTATCATTGGGAAGATGTTTCCAAAAATGTTAAGGAATATATTGTGGAAATGGATGCAGGGAAGACGATGAACAATTTTATAGCATGGAGTTTTAATTACCTACCTAATCACTTGAGAGAGTGTTTTGTCTACTTTGGGATGCTTCCAGAAGACTATCGTATCACAGTAAGGAAACTGATTCGCTTATGGGTTGCCGAAGGATTCATACAACGAAAGGGGACGTTAAACTTGGAGAGTATTGCAGAGGACTATCTAGAAGATCTTGTCAACAGGAATTTAGTCATGGTTGAAAAATGGAGGTCAAATGGCAAGATTAAAACTTGCTATGTTCATGACATGATCCATGAGTTTTGCAAGAACAAATCAATTGAGGAGAAGTTTTACCACGAAATCAAACGGTCTGATCAAATTACTGATTTATCTTCCAGCGATGCCTTCAAAATGTACCGTGGCCTTTCTATTCCACCCCATTTTCTGAACTCTATATCTCCAAAACAGTTTGGTCCACATGTTCGGTCTTTCTTGTGTCTCTCCAATGACGAAATTACCTTGACACTTGCAAACATTTCTTCCATCCCCAAAACATTTAAATTGCTCAGGGTATTAGATGGCGAGCCCATACGTTTCAGCCGTTTTCCTACTGACCTAACTCTACTGGTTAATTTGAGGTACCTTGTTCTCTCCATCCAATTCAAGATCCTTCCTAAATACATTACCAACCTTTGGAACATGCAAACTCTTATAGTCAAGACATCATCAAATGCCCTTGAAATCAAAGGTGATATATCGAAAATGGTTCGATTGAGACATCTAGAAACAAATGCATCCACATCTTTTTCGGACCCCGTTTCTAAAAAAAGAAGCAATGAAGAAGGTTCTTTGATATACCTAAGAACACTTTCAACTATATCACCTGAAACTTGTTCAGAAGATGTCTTTGACAGGGCTCCTAACCTGAGTAAGTTGGGCATTCGTGGTCAATTGTCTAAACTCTTCGACGTCAAGGGTGGATCTAGTTTGTTTGACAATGTGAAAAAGTTGAATTCCCTTGAAAATTTGAAGCTATTCAATGATGTGGTTGATGTGCAAGATTCTAAAGGCAAAATCATTAGCCCTCCAGACAAATTTCCACCAAACCTAAAGAAGCTAACACTCTATGGCACACAGCTTGAGTGGAAGTACATGTCTACACTGGGAATGTTGGAAAACCTTGAGATCCTCAAGTTGAAAGAAAATGCATTCAAGGGAAAGTGGTGGGAGCCAAAGGATGGAGGTTTTCCTGCTCTTAAAATCTTGCATATTGGAAGGACAGATTTAACTAGTTGGGTTGCTTCTGATAGTCACTTCCCAATTCTCAAGAGTCTTCATCTTCAACACTGCACTTACCTCAGTGCAGTCCCACTGGGCCTCGCGAATATTGCAACCCTCCAGACAATAGAGTTGTACTGGACTAGCGTAGCGGCAGCTACTTCTGCCAAGAAAATTCAAAGCCAAAAGAAGGAAGATCCGCAAACAAATAGAGGCAAGGGATTTAAACTTTCCATTTATCCTCCTGATCACGATAAATGATGGCATCCATTTGTTCAATCTCCGAATTGCTAAATTCCCAGGTACTAAATTTTCATCTACTTGTTCTTCTCACTCTACATTTATATTTGTCATATTGAAAACTCTAGCAGCAAATATTTTGTTTGAAGACCTAGATGTTGGATTTATTCATCTCAAATTGCAGCATCATAACAGCTTTCTTTTCGTCTTTTTACTAAACCAGTAGTGTTATACACTAGTTTACATGTAAGGTTAGTCTCTCCCTCTTCAAGCAATTATGTGAATCATAAAAACCTGAAAAGTGATCTCTAATAAGATGCCATATTCTGATTGTACAAAAGATTTTCTTCACTTATAACTGATTGTAAATTTCCCAGATGACCAGTTAAAGTGTAGGAAATAGATCTTTTATAGATTGTTGAGGACTGTTCTCCTAACCATCGGTGCTTAGCTTATGTTCAGTACTCGGGTGATATGACACACTACAATAGGTGGTGGGACACCTGGTATTTAGGAGATCAATTCTATATATAAACAAACTACAGAAATATGGGCAGAGAATTTAATTAACAATTTTATTTTTAGTTTGAACATTGTTTTCATATAATTGACTACACAATATGTGCAAACAGATGATTCATCGTACAACAATGCCAAGGATGACGAAGATCAGATGCATGGAGTGATGGCTTCTCTTCAGTCTTGTTGCACTTGCTTGAGTAAAAGACACTATTGAATTTCATTTTATGTTCAACTTCAGAAAAATTGCATTTGCTTTTATTCAACGTGTTGATTTTATTTTTGTGTGTGTGCGCGCGATTGCGCGCGCCTAATAAGAACATTGGATTTGAATTGCTGTGAACTTTTGTATCCTACTATTGTGGTTGCCTAATAAGAACGAAGGATTTGAAATTGATGTCAGCTTGTTTGTAGAATTTAGAAGTCATCTTATTTATTTTTACTCATTAGTATCACTACTGATTCAATACATACTTTACCTGCCATAATATTTTTCACTTTTTCTTGTTTGAAAAAATTACTATTCATATGTGAAGTTATATGACTAAATAGATAATAGTATACTAAATAGTCTTTCTACGATAGCAAAAATCATCTAAGAATCGAGTGGCTTTGGCCCAAAATGCTCCGTTCACAATGAAAACCTTTAGTTAACATCAAACCTTTATTTTTATTTATTTTTAATGTTTGGTTTAATTATTTGAACTTTGACTCTTTACTTTCTCCAGGTCAACTTTTTTTAATTATTTAATAAAACATTTGATATTTAAGTAATGGTAGAGCCGGAATTTTGAATTTGTAAAAAAACTATTATTCATATATGAAATATATAATATTAGAACAAACTAGTCCTTCTATGATAGCAAAAAGAGAATAACGCAAAAATCATCTAAGAATCGATTATCTTATGTCCAAAATGCTCAGTTCACAATGAAAACGTCTAGTTAACATCAAAACTTCATTTTTATTTATTTTTACTATCAAGTTAATTATTTGAACATTGATCCTTTACTTGTATCAAGTCAATATTTGATCTGGTTTAGAAAACATTTGACATTTTAAGCAGTGGCCGAGCCAGAATTTTGATTTGTGAAAAACATATTATACATATGTGAAGTTAATAAAATAGATGATTAAACAAATAATTCTACACCAAATTACTCTTTCTACGATAGTATAAAGATATAATTCAAAATAGAAAAATTTAAAACCCGCAGAATCATATAAAAATCAAACAACTTACGCCCAAAATGCTCCGTTCACAATTAAAATCATCCACTTAACATCAAAATTTTATTTTTACTACCAATTTAATTATTAGAAGCTTGACTCCTTACTTTTACAGGGTCAATATTCAAATTGATTTAGAAAATATTATTTCAACCAATGGCAGAGCCACAATTTTGAATTTTTGAAAATTTATTATTCATATGTGAAGTTAAAAAATTAGATTACTATACAAATTATACTACACCAAGTAAATACTTTTTTCGAGTATTTGATATTTCAAGTAGTTGCGGAGCTAGATTTTGGGGGTGGGCAAAAAAAGGTTGCTGGAATTATGTAAAAAGGATAAACTATACAAATGAAATCAAAAGGTTCGGGGCTAAAAAGTCCAATGAGAAAGGTTAATGATGTGTTTGCTATATGTGTTAAATATCAAGGGCTAATTGTTAAAAAAAAATTCAAAAAATGAAAATGGAAAATTAATGGCATGCATGGCCGCTAGGATTTGTACACAGAATGCTTCGCAAATATTTGAGTCTTTATTATTATTTTTTGTTTGTCAAAAGTACATTTTGAAATAATATTTTATTGAAGAATGCATGATTAAAAAATAATAAAAAATTTAAAATTTGCATGAAATATTATTTTATTAAAAATAAGATAGAGAAAAATATATTTTGAAAAAATGGGTACCAAACAAGGACTTAATACTTTTATTATTCACGGAAATTTTGCATCTCATCCTCAATCTCTGGGAATGTAATATACCCTCAACCATTTTTAACATAATTCATTTGCAACTTTTCGATTATGTAGCAAAACTCTGCATTTCTCTAAATGATGAATTTATCATTATCTTTAAATAAAAAATAAAAGAAAACAACAATACAACAAAAATAAGGAAAAATACAAATGGAGTCTCATAACTTTTCAAAAAGTACAAATAAACTTCACTTAAAATAATTAAATACATATTAATACATTAAAACTTTAAAATTTTCATCTTCGCCAATCAAGCTCACCTCAGCCGCAACCAAACAAAACCTCCAAGTTCGTGATTCTTATTAATCAAATGTTTCGATTTACAATTAAAAAAATAGATAAATGCACATATAATATAGGTGAAATCCATAGACAATTTTTTTTTCAAACGAAAGTCTACATACCATTAAATGCTTGGCCGGCTGCGTCCAAATTTGTGAACATAAGTTTGACAACCATTAAAAAAGAGAATTTTTTTTAGAAAAATAGTTTTTACTTAATAAGGGGATGTTCTCTTCGTGTCTCAATTTCTAGTTTTGAGTTTGATAAGTGCATTTTTACACACTTATTTCACTGTCAAAACATGAAAAATTGTTGATTAATATGTTGAAATATAGCTTAATTATATGTAATTTATGTTTTGCAGGACAAAGTGATGAATGTAGCTGAAATAAGGAGAAATGTGTGAAAAATGACCAAAATGGAGGACAATAAAAGTTCAGGGACTAATGTGCAAATACTCTAAACTTGTTCTAACCTTGTGATGAAGATTCGAGAGTGTTAAATGTCAATTGGATAAGGAAAGGAGTCAAAGTGGTGGAATATAGCCAAAACATTATCACATTTCAAGCTGAAAAGTTTTGTACAAGTTTTCAGCCCCATATTGAGACCTTTTTTTTGACATGGTAGAAGATCGAATTGAAAGTTGATATCTGAAGCAAGGTTGTAGCCCTTTGAGTTAGATTTTCAACTCAACTTGAATCACCTTAATCGGACATCGGGAGAGGATGATACGACCAAAAACTAAAAACTATCTGGCAGAAAAATGTTTTAACCATGTGGCCGCAAGTATTTATACCATGCGATTGCATGGCCATTTTCAGCAAATTAAAAGGGCTGAAACATTTGTTTCTTGCGACCGCAAGACTTTATACCATACAATCGCATAGTCATAAAGAAAGCCCAAATTTTCAAGTTTCCTTCTACAACTCAAACACTTATGGTAATTTATTGTGGCACAGTTTCTCAACCCTAAAAGACCCTATAACGTCCCAGGACGCCTGAATTCTTCATTATACATCATTCTTCCATTGATTTTGGCTCAAGAAACTCGTGAAAAACTAAAAATCTTGGTGAAACAAGGGAGGAACTCAATTGGATATG
>CAIGRP010100387.1:0-25503 GCA_903798385.1 Fraxinus cuspidata | reverse complement strand
AGCAAACAATTTAACAGTATTGATTTCCCACCATCCAGAAAATCACTTGGACGTAATTCCTGATCCCTGAAGGTGAGACCCCAAGAAGAATTTCAAATGAATTCCTTTCTTTCGAGTTGAAGGCCTTGCCTGTAAAGATAGATAGAACAAACCAGCTAAAAAGGCCAACAAATTCATAAACCAACACCACAAATAAACACCTTATCAGTTACCACGTGTCATCCTATTCCTGTCAAATCTATCTGCAGGTGGAGAAACACATCAGAGAACCTGAGGCATTTTATATATAAGACTCAAAAAACCTAGATTCCATTTCATGTTAGAGCGAAGACAGAAAGATTTCAATTTACCAATGCATACGTAACTGCAGCTAACAATGAATATAAGTTCCCCTTCACACTGCATCAGCCCTCATAAAATGATCAAACTCCACCCACACACAACTGAGACTCATGAACTGGAAATGAACTAAGGAAAGGAAAGGAAAGGAAAATCTTACACCATTTCTTCCATAAACATCCACTATTATTTGACCAAACGGATTTCTAGCTGTGGATGAAACACCAAAGGAGAAACCAGATTGTGCACCAATATGTAAGTAATGATCATATTCCAATCAACTAACAAAAACATCATTTAAAACTATCCACATCAAACAGTTAACAATATTGCTTTCCCCACTAAAGCGACGCATAGAAACACCTAACGAAGCTTTTTGTTAGGATCAAGTAATAAAAAAGACCAAAACTTCTTTCTTCGCAGAACAGATCACAGTAGGTTCTAAATCACCACAACCTGTAACACCACTATACACTAAACACTTAATTTTCCAATCGAACTAAGGTTTTGTGAATTTAAAAACAACGTACATAGATTTGAGATGCAAAATTTTGAGTCCACCGTCTCCACATCACATCTTATAATGACTGAAACTGAACAACTCAATCGATAAAAAAAGAATCTGAAGTGGAGGATATAAATAAACAATGATAAAAATCTATTATAGTGAAAAAGAATCAAATATGACAAAAATCTATTATGGTGAAAAAGAATCAAATATGACCAGGTTGACAGGATTGAATACCATCATCTTAAAGGGGACAACAAATGCCATCACTGCAGATCAAAAACACGAGGAGAAAATTTTGCGCCCCTTCTCCATATGACGTTACTGTCCACCAAAATATCATCTGCGAAAACCTAAGGATCAAATTAGAAATATAAAGAGTACAACCTAAACATTATGTAAAAATATTATCCTAAACAAACCACAGAAAAGAATGATTTAGCTTCAGTACTGCCTTTTACTACGAACACTAAGCTTAAACAGAAGTATTCGGAATAGATGGTCTAACCAAAGTGCCATCATATAATTCTGATTGTCAACCTCTTCTTGGAATACCCCTTCAGAAACAAGATACATACATGGGAAACTGAGAAGCAGATGCAGAATTGTGAACATTCTTATCCATTAATAAATGCAAAATTGCCGGTAAAATTTGAGTTCAAGGAGAGACAAAATGACCTTCATATGAATGATCAGGTGCCCAAAAATTCCTCCATTATCTTGAAATTTCAATGATACAAAAAAGTTAATAGAAGATTTTTAAGTGCCGCAGCCTACTAACATAAAGTTCTTTATAGAAAAAAAAAATAAGTAATTTCAAATTTCAACAAATCAAATCAAGTCCACGAAAGTAGCAGCTGAAGTTTCCAAAACAGCTAACAAAAGCTTTGAAAGATTGGATGGTCACTAGCAGTTTTGATAAGCAATTTCTGCAGATAGAAAGGGAAAAAGAGACCAGAAGGAAGGCAGGAAGGTGAAAAGAGGGGAAAAAAATTTGAATGTAAGAAATGAAGGTAAAGGATAGAAAATACAAATAGATTGATGGCACCCTGAGACCCAATAGTTTCCCTATCACGCATTATTCTCTTCTTGTCGAATCTGCCTGCGCGTTAAGAAACATCAAATAACCTAAGGCATTTTTTTTTATATGAAAAGACTGAAAAAAAGTTCTACATTTGATTTTATTGAGCACAGTCTGGGAAAGTTTAAAATCACAATCACAAGCATGGGCGTGGCTGCAATAAACAACAAATAGGTTTCTCTCCAGAACACCTTATAAAATAACCAATGCCAACCTGAACTCCCCCCAAACACAAGCTTAGAACATTGAACAAGAAATCAACAAGTAAAACACCGGAAAATCTCACCCATTTTTCATTAATATCCATTATCATGACGAATTCCAGCAGTGGATGAAGAATCACAACAGAAAACTATTTAGTGAAGATCATGCTCCAAACAACTAACAGATCATAGTTTAAAATAACACCAAAAACCATATAAAGATATTGCTTCACCACCAGCTTGAAAAAAGGGACCAAAGAAACTCTCACACCAAAAAAACCCTTTCACATGGATCAAATAAAAAAACCCAAAATCACAAAAGTGGATTCCACTTCACCACCACCTGTAACACCACTTTCCGATAAACAACAATTCACACATGAATTTTCCGATGGAAGTCGCATGCGCTCAAAAAACCAAATAAAGAGATTCCAGCTGCAAAAATTTGAGTCCAAACAGAACTCAATGTCTTAATCACTTAAAACTGAAGTTTACCTATGAAAAAAATCTGAACAGGAGGAAATAAAACCGGGGATCCAAAAATGCTATCACTACAGATTAAAAACATGAGAAAATTTTATGCCCCTTTGACATGCTGCATTACCGTCCACCAAAATGTTAACTGCGTATACCTAAAGGATTAATTAGAAATATAAGAGTACAACCTAAACATCATGTGAAAATATTATATCCCAAACAAACCACAGGAAATAATGATTTAGCTTCAGAACTGCCTATTACTACGAACACTAATAGATAGTCCAACCCAAGTACAACATATAATTCTGAATGTTGACCTCTTGTCGTGGAAATACCCCTTCAGAAACAAATATATACATAGAACTGGGTGTATAATTGTGAATATTCTTATCCATTAACAAATGCAGAATTGCAGGTAAAATTTGAGTCCAAGGAAAGAAAAATGATCTTCATACCATGAGCAGGTGCCTCCAATTTGGACGCTACAAAATTTATAGAAGAATGAAATGCCACCACTAACTACTCTAAAGTTCTCTATAGAAGTAGAAGAGGAAATAGATATATAGAAAGAAACAATAAACATATTCAACTATAAAAGTGATTACTCACAAAAAGGAGTAATAGATCAAGTATAAATTAGAAATAGGTAACACTAGGGCCTGCTTGGCACTTCTGGCTTACCAGATATGAGCGTTTCTAAAAGTACTTATTTTGAGCGTTAATAAACTATTTATGAGTGATTTTAGTAGCGATTTTTAAAACAGTCAAATCCATGCTTGGAAGTTTATTATCCACCGGTTCTGAAAGTTTTTAAAAAAAGTAATGTTACATATATGTCCCTAAGTGAAATTTTGAGAGAGTGGTTTTTTGTGTGAAATTTTTTACTTATATGTAATTTATTTATACAATATTTAACTTTAAAATGTTAAATAAAGTTAATTATTTACTTTTATTATAGTATTACTTAGTTATGTAAAAACTTTATAATTATAAGTTAATTTTGTACTTTTAAATAATTTTCACATATGCGAATGTTTTATATTTTTTATATTTTATAAGTGATTTTTTGTCTTATCAGTAAGATTTTTACACAAAAATAATTTTTATCTTATAAATAATATAAGTAATTTTTTAATTATAATATAATTTTTTCTTATATATAATTTTAATTAATTTTCACACATGCGAATGTTTTACTTACAAGTAATTTTTTATATTTTATAAGAGATTATTTTTTCTTACGGGTAAGATTTTTACACATAATTTTTTGTCGTACAAGTAATATTTCACTTATACGTAATTTTTTTAATATAAGTTTTTCTTATAAATAATTTTTTTAGTTAGTATATTTTTATTTATAAATTAGCATTAAATAAAATATTTGTTAGAAATAATATTTTATAAAGGGTATAATTAAAAGAGAATTTGGAAAAGACAAAAAATCGCCAATTTGAAAGGTTGAGAGAACCGGTCAAAATTACACTACATCGATTTTGGGTGGTTTTACCATCCAAAATCGATGCCTAAAAAATCTAGCAAGCACCAGTTCTTCCAAACCTAGTAAACGGTGTCCCCGGTGGAAATAAAACTTCATGCAGGCCATGAAATCCCAATGCTTAAAAAGACTAGGTAAGAACATTATAAAACAAGTTATTGCACCTAAAAAAATCTGACGTTGAGAAACTGCAATCCTAAAAAATCTTGCCAAATCCGTCCTTCCTGATCAATGCCAACTGTCAATCTGCCACATATCCCCCCTTTGTAGGTAAACCCAATATCTGCCACGTGGATCAAAGGTTATAGAAAAAGATTAGTAGTATTTCAACATATCAAATTCAAGTCCATTAAAGTAGCAGCAGCTCAAGTTTCCAAAGTCCAGTAACAAACAATAAGCTTTGAAACTGGATGGTCACCAGCAATTTTGATAAGCAGTTTCTGCAAACAGAAAGGGGGAAAAGGACCAGAAGGAAGGAAGGTGAAAAGAGAGGAAGAAATTGAATGGAATAAGAAAAGATGGAAAATAAAGATAAATCTACGGCTCCCTGATAACCAATAGTTTCCCTTATTACGCATTATTCTCTTCCTGTCCAATCTGTGCGTGCACGAGAAGGAACGTCAAAGAACGAAAAAATATAACCAGCACAAGTGTGGCTGCAGTAAACATCCACCAGAACTCACCCCCATACACAAGCTGAGACGAGAAAACAAGTAAAACATTATAAAAACTTGAACCCTTTTCCATTAATATCAAGGTTCAAATAATACCAGAAACCCAGATTCTTTAATTGATACAGTAGTATATCTATCATCGGAACAGGAGTCGCTACGTCTTCAAGTTAGGATTCAAGGGATACACAAAAAATTAAACTCGATCAAACCATCAAAAGTTCTTATCCTCTCAATTCAGTAATTGAAATCAATAAAACATTACCGAAATCTTGGACTGTAACCAATAGCAGTATCTGCCCAACCAATCCAATAAGCTTTGAAATTGGATGGTCACCAACAATTTTGATAAGCAGTTTCTGCAAACAGAGGGGGGAAAAAGACCAGAAGGAAGGAAGGTGAAAAGAAAGGGGAAAAAATTGAATGGAATGAGAAAAGATGGTAAAAAGATGGAAAATAAAAATAAATCAATGGGCTCTCCCTGATAACCAATAGTTTCCCTTATCACGCATTATTCTCTTCCTGTCGAATCTGCTTGCACGAGAAGGAACATCAAAGAACCAAAAAAAAGGTCTACATTTGATTTTATTTATAGAGCACAGACTGGTAAAGGTTGCAAATCACCAGCGTAAGTGTGGCTGCAGTAAACATCGACCTCCAGACTACCTTATAAAATATAACCAGTCTCCACTAGAACTCGCCCGCAAACACAAGCTGAGACAAGAAACAACAAGTAAGACGCTAGAAAATCTTGGAACCCTTTTCCAGAATATCCAACGGAAAATTGTTTTCTGTACCACCGAAAGAGTGAATATCATATTCCATGCAACTAACAAAACATAATTCAAAATAACCATCGAAAACCATATTGCTTCACCACAAGCCTGAAAAACCTCTTGGAGCAATTCCTGAGAACCAAAGAAACTCAGAGAAACACCAAAGAAAACCTTTTGAATGGTTCAAATAATGAAAAATAAAAACTCCAAAACGCCACAAAAATATTTATAAAATTCCTGTTGATACCACCTGTAACACCACAAAAAGGAGGTAAACGAGATAAACAGAAACACCAAGGTTCAAATAATCAGTATCAAGAATATACCGGAAACCCAGATTCTTTAAATGATTGACAGTATATGTATGTATCATCGGAACAGGAATCGCTACGTCTTCGAGTTAGGATTCAAGGGATACACAAAAAATTAAACTCGATCAAACCATCAAAAGTTCTTATCCTCTCAATTCAGTAATTGAAATCAATAAAACATTACCGAAATCTTGGACTGTCACCAATAGCAGTATCTGCCCAACCAAGGAAGAAAAACCCACGAAGAATCATAATAAGAGTATCAAGAAAATACAAGAAACCCCCTCCCTCTTGTAATGATTGTCATAGCTCGATCATCTGACCAGGAAATCAAAATATCTTCACGTTAAAAAAACCAAAACTCCACCAAACCATCAAATTTCGCACTATCAATCCCATAACTGAAACCAATTAACCAACCAAGAAACAAAAACCCACATAACGGAGGAAAACGGGATAAAACTGCCTAAGAATCATCAGAAAGATTCAATCTTCACACATGAGTATCAACAAAATACCATAAACCAAGATTCCTGGAATGATTATCCGGGTATCTATCAACGGACCAGGAAATCACGATATCTTCTCATTAGAATTCAAAGGATGAACGAGAAAAACAATGTTTCTCCGAAAGTACTAGAATCTGCGAGGGGGAGGGGGGGAGAACTCCATCACACGATTCCCGCCATCAAAATTTCCGATTACCAATCCAATAATTGAAATCAATTAAGAATTACCAGAAGCTGACACACGGCCACCATAATAACAAAGGCAAAACCTACAAACTACCATCACCCCGATCCACGGGCACCAGACGAATGATAAACAAGGCGATCCTATTATTTATAGGGAATTAGACGGAGAATAAATGGCTAGGATTAAGTTACTGTTTTGATCTGAACGGTCAAACACGCGTTAAAACTCTTGTGGGATTTGGAAATTTCTTTAATAAGTCGGTGAATTTTAGGCGGTGTAATTGGTCAAAGTCAACAAGGGCAGAGTTTTCTCATATATTTTAATATAGTTATTTTATTTATTAATAATTAATTTATTAAAATATAAATTAATAGTAGAATGTAATCTTTAGCCTCGTTTGGTGGGAATTAAAATCAGATTTTAAGTAAATTTTGATAGAAGTTGATAAAATGTATGGTTGAAAAGTTGTAGGTCTCATAAAATATGTGATTGAAATAAATTATTAATTTAATTTAGTTTAAAATCTAAATTTTAATCTGTATCAAACCAGAACTTAAAATTAGTAGCTTCTAAAAAATGTATTTGAAAGATGAAATTAAAAAAAAAAAAAATCTAATACAATTAACACATAGTTTAGTGTAAATAAATTAGTACATGTCAACGTCCTAGCACAACACGATGACTAGTTAGAAGAGAAATGTTGCAATTGTCATGACCTCTCTCGTTACAGGAAATACTTTTTTCAGTAAGTTCAAATTTATTAGGAACGAGATTTTTTTTTCGAGAACTTATAATGGATGACACTAGTATTGTGTGAATTCCCGGTGTTTATTAACTGAATCTCTTACCGGTTTCTTTAAATCTCGACCTGTTCATAATTTTTGGATTTAAATAAATTTTAGAATGACATGAATTTTTGGGGCATTACACTACCATCGCCACCACATTCATTTATTACTAACTCCTCCCACCTTCAGCAATAGGGTCAAAAGTCTCCAATCTTTACCATCTTCACTTCTTTCATCCAATCAAAACCATCTTAATCACTATTCGATTAACCACCACCATTACCTACCATCACTTAATGACCACCGTCATCGCCCTTGTACAAACCATCACCATTTCCTAATTATTTTCTGTCAAAACAACCTTTCGCCACCATTATTACGCTCAGAATCAAGCTCCCAAACCATAATTGAACCTTATCCAAACCAATAAAAACCTAAAACACCGCCAATCAAGCGTTGTCCATCGCCACAATCCATCCACCACTTGCCATTATTTTATTACCAACGCAAAATATGGGTCACACATGATAGCATATTATGTTACCATTACATAAGGGTAACACATGTGTATCACAATGTCACTAATCACTCAATCATTCTTCCAAATCCAAATCCACCACCAACATCACCACCCACCATCACTGATTCACAACCCAGATCCTTATTCAGCCACCATCGTAGGACCACTACTATGACCACATTTATATCTATCTCTTGATTTATATCTAGATCTAGATCAAGATAATAACGTAGACCTAACAATGATCGCCACCCTCTAGTTGCCATGATCACCTCACTTTGGCGGGAATCAAGGCAGCAATTGTGGTGGTGGTGGTGTGTAGCGTTGATGGTGGCGGCGGCGGCATGTGACGTTGATGGTGATTGTGGTGATGGTGATGGGGACAACTACAACAATGTTAAGTTTTAAAATATAGAGGGGACATAATTTTTTACAAAGGCCATATCATTGTGTATTTTAAAGTATGGAAAGTATTAATAATATTTTAAAAAATGTGTATATTTTATTTTTCGAAAAATAGGTATTTGGGTTAATTTTTTTTATTAAATATCCAATCTTAAAATATCAACCTTTATTAAGATGAGTTACATGAGTAGCATAACTTTTATGTATTGTTTACATTTTCGATATTTAATCAATGTGGAATTTATCTTATATATTAAATGTTCCGCTTCACAATGAACTATTTTATCCAAGAATAAAGTCACATTTATATTATTTTTGTACATCACAGTGTTCATAATGTGTTGGCAAGATGTGATTGGTGGAATTTTTTTTTTAAACTGTCAAATGGTAGTTTGACATGTTACGGAGTGTACACTATGATGTACACCAGGCATGATTGTTTATCCAAAAGCTTAACGTGTTACAAATGTTTACACATATGCTCATTTGTAGATTGAATTTATTTTTTAATATAAAAATTTATCTCATAAAAATCTCACAAGTGATATGTCACAGAGAGAGAGAGAGAGAGAGAGATGTATGAATTTTCGAACAAACCACTCATGTATAAGTAGTTAGGAGTTCATTTAACTGTACATCTTTCTTAGTATATGTAAATTATCAGTAAGAACATCAATGAAATATTTTGTAGCTACCGAGATAGTTATCAAGCATTTGCACCATATAGAAACATCCCTCTTAGAATAGTTGTTAATGCAAATTAGAGAAACTTTATTATATTCATTTCCGTAGATCCAACTTGTTCGGCATATACATGCATAGAG
The DNA here is from genome assembly GCA_903798385.1 of Fraxinus cuspidata. Lineage (NCBI taxonomy): Eukaryota > Viridiplantae > Streptophyta > Magnoliopsida > Lamiales > Oleaceae > Fraxinus > Fraxinus cuspidata. Next base: position 16,406 of record CAIGRP010100387.1, on the reverse strand, counting down.
TTAAATAGATGCGATTTATAACTTTTTATTTTTTATTTTTTTTCAGAGGTTAAATCAATCATAAAAAGAATTAGGATACATTACGCAAAAATAAAACTTCCATAGAGGAGAAGGAAATAAAAAGCTTTCATAAAGATTCTTGATGAATGGAGAATTTTTTTTTTCATTCTGTATATACCAGATCATGAATTAGTAATTGCATCAAATTTCCTTGAAAATCTCAAATTGTGCTCTCATACCATTTTGGACGATCTTAATTTGCAAGATGAATATTTTTGTATACAAATGGCAATAATTATGATCAAATGAGAATAATGAAAATTTTCTAGATATGAAGTAATAATTTCTAATATATGTATTAGGACCAAAATGTATTCAATATAACTTCATCTTAAAAGTCCGTAAATAACTACAAAGACATGTTATCATCTACCTTTTGTTCGGTGTGGAATGAAATTTCACATTTGAGAACATATGAGAACATCAAGGGTGCGTTTGGGTGATCCCATTTATACTTATTTCATATATTCATCCGTACTAGATTAACCCATCCTATGATATCTTGTTATCGAAGTGATGTATCATATGAAAAACATTATATGAGTTTACTTATAAATGAAAATACTACTTATTACAAAAATTTACTTGTATGTAAAAAATTACTCATCACTAAAAAAATAACTATAGTAAAAATTATAAGATAAAAATTCATTTATATGTACAAAAAAAATTGTTTATAAGTAAAAAATATTATTTGTACCTAAAAAATTCACTTATAAGTAAAAGAAATCACTTTATATAAAAAATCACTTACTAAAAAAATTAACGTTTGTGTATTAAAAATCATTTTAAGTAAAAAAATATTACGTTTAAACAAAAAATTATTATAAGTAAAAAAGCACTTATTAGGAAACAAATTGATAATATGTAAAATCATGCTCATACTATAAAATATTACGTTGTAAGTAAAAATTACTAAAATCATTTATAACACAAAAAAATTGTTTATATGCAGAAAACAATACTACTTATACCAAAAAAATTCATCTATAAGTTAAAAAAAAAAATTACCAATAGGTTAAATAAAATAAAAATTCACAAGTATAAACATCACTTATGAGTAAAAAGTTCACTTATATGAAGAAAAATTACTTACAGGTACGTAATTCCCTTATATGTTTAAAAACTGATTGTTACTAAAAATATTGTCATAATTTTTTTTTATTTAATTACTTATACGATATTCTAATATGGTATAGCATCAAACATCATATTTGAACATTACTCCGCAATCTACCGTACCGAGTCCTTCCTTATAATCTTATCCCTTTTAATCATATCTCCTTAATTCAATACAGTCTACTAAACATGCTTTGTAGTTAATTTCGGAGGCTAATGCAATATCAATACCTTAAGTGGTAGTTTCAACACTGGTCACGTAAGCTAACCAAGTTGTGGGTGTCCATTGTCAATCGTGCCAGGCTCGATGGGTTGATGAAGGCCAGGACCAACACATCGAGCTTGCAAGCTATGAAGTCTACTATGCGACTCCTCAATATCTTAAAGAGGTTTCGATTTCCATAACGAACCCCATCCTTGGAAAATTAAGGGCAACCACATTTTTGTTACTCATATTATTTTCAACACGTCCATTCACATACGACGGAATTTGTTATAAAGTGTTACTTTTGCATTCATTGGAGAAGTCTATAATAACTCTAGTGCCAAACAATCGAGTTATCTAAGCATTTTCATTAGTAGATCTTAATTTTTATCTGAAAATGAAATAAACAACACGTGAATAAAAGTTCACCAAGTAAAATCTTGATCAGGTGGAAATGAATACATTATACATCTACATTACATTACATAATATGAGTATGTTTTCCAGCTTTACGAATTCAATTATTTAAACTGAAGCGATTTGATTATTTGCTATGTACTCTTGTTTAAGTTTGTTACTTATTCAAAATTTTAGATTATTTAGATGCACGTGCAGAATGAACCAAGAGTAATTCTAGGTCTCAAGTTTCGAACCTTAGGCTTTGAGGCAATTACAAACTTATTTTTTGAAGACGCGGTCTAGGAAGTTGTTGCATTGAAGCTTACACCTCTTTTATCCCCAATTGTTTTATTCAAACATATCATATTATCAATTTTCTTAAATTCGTTAGAAATAGATTGGAGTTGGGTAAGATCACTCATAAGAGATTTAATTTTAACATCTATGGACTCTTTCTCAACTTTTAACTCATTCAAAATTCTAGTGGATTCCTCAAATTTGGCTACACTCTTATTTTCTAATTCAAGTATTCAATTTTTTAAAGGCAAAGAGATTCACTTTTTTTTAATTTAAGGCACTCCTCAAATAATTGGTCATAAGCCTCTCGGATTTCCATATTATATTCAGATCTCGAATTAGAAATTGATTGACTTATCTAGACAAAATTTTGGGTCAATGATCACTATTAAGCTCGAGACCACTTGAAAGTTTTAAATTATCGAATATTTATACCCAACGTGTGGAATTATACAATTAAAAACAACAAGTCAATTTCTAATTGTTTCTAGATGGTTAGATCAAACAAGACAATTTTATTCTATGTTGAATTACCACAATAATAATTGAAGCAATAAATAAAACAAGAAGACAGTGAAAATCCTTATCTGGATAAAAACTTCGGGATCAAATTAGTAACTTCCACTGTAGACAATAAGAACTTACAGTATGATTCAGTTTTGAACACCCACTAGACTCGTCGATCTAATTCTTGTAATCTCCAAGACCCACTGGAACGTACTTCACTCACGCACTCTCGATCTTCTCGAATTGTCTATTTTATGTGGATCACCAAGAACACCATGTTCTTGTTCTTGTTCTTGTTCTCTTCATGTGCTTGTAGTCCGACCTCCCTCAATTTTTAGCAACATCTGAAAGCTATTGAGAAAATATGTTCCCGATGATATCTATGAAGTGGGTGTTCTGGATTACTCAACTTTGATGTTTTGTGATATTAATGTTTCAGTTAGTATTTTGACTAACATTAGTATTACTTCTCAATCTAACTAGCATATTTATGATAATCTGTTTCAATTATTATATTTCATGTATCACTTGCTTTTACACTTGATATTTGAATTATTGATTTCAGGAAAAAAAATTTAAGAAATGTAAAAGACAGACATTCAGTTTGAGTTTGGGTAGATTAGTTTGTTTTTACATCCTTGACTTGTTATTGTATAGTTTCGTCATGGAATGTTAAAGGGGAAGAACAAGTCCCCTTTTGACTTGTATTGTATAGTTTTTCCCAACTTGTGGTTGATTGATCTCAAGAATCAAAAGGCTTAATCTCAATGTTTGAATATGTTCTGGGATATTGGAATAATGATATAAGCATGTATAATGATGATCAACCACCCATAAAATGGTACTCGATATTGGATATTTATAATATGAGATGTTTAGATAGTATATGATAGATAGAACTCTTAAAAAACGCAAACTAAGATTTCTCGAAAAACACTGTTACTCGAGTGCAAGGTGAGCGAGATGTGTGTTGTTCGAGTGAAAGGCGGACGACAATGATTCTTCTTTGGACGTTCGAATATCAACAAGGCGATATCCGGCGTAAATCTTGCGAATCTTTATTCTTGTTCCATACTTAAATTTAAAAACTCTTAATTCATCTATACAACCTTTCAAAAGACTCGTTGACTTTTACAACTCTTTTATAACAATTCTATTCCTTTATAATAATCATTTTCTCCAAAGAATTGCCAATACAACATAAATCATAACACTTATAATCCCACATAAAATGCAATGATAGCAACACAATTCAATCAATGAAGTAGTCTATACTTGTGATCTGTATTTTGAAAAGATGGAAAAAGGCAGTGATATGGGAAAAAGCCTTTATTTGGAGAAGGTATGAAAAACGAGGCAGTCCACTCTATTTTTATTTATTTGTCCAATTTTTTATTTTTATTTTTTAAGGTAAAATAAATTAACTAAATTAGAAAAAAAATTTAACTAATGGTCTCTTTAAAATAATTCAATTATTGAATAATTATTAATGATCTTAAAATAATAATAAATATACGAAAACACATTATTACATCTAAACTTCGTCTAAACACAACTGGGTTCGTAAGACTTGAAGTAGATCGCTTCGTCACTCATGCCTTTTAAAACTCATGGCCATTTAGGTGCAATAATCGAGAACAAAATTATCAAAACCTAGTTAAACAAATAACAATTGTAACCTAGAAATTAAAATAAACTATCCATTACGATAGTTTATATAAATGAACTGAAGCTTGTAGTTAAGATTAAATAGAAGTTCAATATTAAATTCTCATGCATTTAATTGAAATTGAAACTGAAATTTAAAGTAATTCATATGGTAAGTGAAGGGGTGAACTTATCAATCACGTGAGAAATAATATGGTAAGTTTCCATATAAAATTTGAATTATTTTCCAACAACGGTACAATTTTTATTTCCTTTTTGCGTACTTTCCTTTCGTTTACTTTCCAGGGACTGATTCACAAATTATTTCTGCTTCTATATAAGGCAGTATCCTCTCCTCTTCTTCTCAACAATTTCATTTTTTCCTAAATCATTTTTCATATTTCAAGAATTTTCCATCAACTGCTATTTTGCCCATCCCACCAGTTGCCTCCCACTACGTTATAATCATAGCTTATTTCTCTGATTTCCCGGGTTTCACTATTATTTCCTTGTAGTGGCTTCGCAGATAATCACAGATTATTTCTGGTTCTCGACATTCTATTATTTTCTTAGCAATTAGTTGAAAAAACCCATGTAAAAATGTCCCTGCAGGTAGAATATGGATTTGGATTTAAAGAACGACATCGTCCTAAACTGGTGCAATGGATTAAACCTCCATTGGGTTGTCTGAAACTCAACACAGATGGTTGTTTCAGAGGATCATCATCCGCAGGTGGAGGAGTTTTGAGGAACACAAATGGGGATGTTGTCTTCGCATTTCACGAATTTTACGATGAGAGTTGTTCGAACATTCTGGAGGCTGAACTTCGCGCACTCTTAACAGGTCTCAAACTTTGCTTTCAAAATGGTTATCTGTTCAAGTTCAACATATGGGCAGAGCTCGACTCTAAAGTTGGTATACAATGCGTGGAGGGTCGTGCAGACAAATCATTGCCCGTTGAATTTCTTCATATTTTGGACGAGATAAAATTTTTGTGTCATCGATTTCAAGTCAATCTTACCCACATTTATCGAGAAGGAAATAGCGCGGCAGATCACATGGCTTCACAAGGTTTCTACACTAAAGATTACAAAGTTTTGGGACCTAGAGAACTTGACAAACTCGTTCTTGCAATTGTCTTTCGCGAACGTTCCAATTTTTTATATGTTAGGCATTGAAATCTTTTCATTCTTTTGTAACTAGTCTGAGAAAGTACAACTGTCTTGTTGTTTGTAAATTTGTATCACAGATGTTCATTTAATAAAATGTTTTTGTTTCACAAGAATTTCATTTTGTGTATCACTTTTATTATTACATTCTGTGGATTACTCCTTTCTATTTATGGGTATTCTATTGACAGTTGAGATGGTTGAGTATGTTGTGTCTACAAAGGCGGAACCAGTGAAACTTGGTTGCAGGTTCCTTGTGGTTAAAAGTGTTGTTGGGAGGCTTTCGGTTCTGTGTATCTATTTGCTTTGACTGATCTTGTGTAATGATATACAACCCAGTTTGGGCTTCTTTTGTTGGTGAAAGTCAGTACTCGAGATTGCTATTCTAAGGATATAATTAACATGCAGTTTGGACTTCTCTTGCTAGTGGCATATTTATTCATGCACCATGCAGAATATGTTTGAAATGTCTTATTAGTTCTTAGTAATGTTTTGTTGATTGAGCACAAAATATGATGTGTAGTTTCTTATTTTCAGAATTGTGCTTATGATTCTGTTGGCCCTTTGGAAGTATTTTTGGGGGGCCTAATGCAATTGTTAGGATCAGATATGCAGTGGTTGAACTGTTGTTTGCTGTCAAGTAGCTGCCAAAAAAATACACATTGTTTATGTTTCTATTGTGAATCTTTATGTCATGTCGCCTTTCTGATACTAGCATCATGTGTTGGCAGTAAGTGGAAATTTTCTTGCTCAATGGACTGTGTAACCTATGCTTTTGTTTGATGCTTCTTTTCCTTTGGTCCAAGAAGGAAGTAAAAACATCCTGCTGCAGGGTTGGGGTTGGGACGAAGAGGTGCCGTCATTGCTGATATTTTATTTGAGAGAGATTTATCTGGTGTTAAGTTCTTTCCTCTCTACCTTCACTTATGTAATTGAGCATATCGGAGTGATTTGTTGGCAGTAAAATGATCATAATGGTTGATTGAATGAAGTACAAATGACGGCTACAAATAAAGACATTGTGGTGTACCTTCAATTTCCAGATGTTAGAATTCTGGAAGGATTTATCAGATTTCTGAATTTCCATGTTTTCTTCAAAGTTCCATATTTGATATCTGAAGTAATGGTCTCAGGTCTGTTTCAGTTCGTTAAATAATCAATCAATTATATCTGAACTTGACTATGGCCTCTCCTCAGTACCTCACCCAACTTTTGCTTTCTGAGGTCAGTGTAATGGATGGGATGACCGTCGGGGATAAAGAAATGTGTTTGTCGATCCTTTGCCCATCCATAGCTCATAAGGTTTCGGTGGATATTCAGTATTAAATGAGCCCCTATTAGTCATTCCAAGATTGTGTGATGCTTTTGTAACTTCACATTGTGGATAACTCCTTTCTATTCATAGTGTTGGTGGAGGCTGCAGGATGATAACTCATTAAGATATCTTACTGAGCAGCTGCAACAGTTCATAGCTAAGGTAAACTCATGACCAACATGAATCTGATAGGGGCTTTCGGTGTATATCTAAGTCGAAAGCGGAAAGTGTGATTGCAGCCTGTCCTTGTCTGCACAAGAATCAGTTTGTGGGTTTTAAAACAAACAACCCACCACACGAAATTCATCCTAAACTCCAAGATCAATCTAAAAGGCTTACATTCATCATATTTGCTCTTCAATTTCAACATCTTCACATCAACATTGCAAGGTTAAAGTCTAATCTCCTCATTTAGGGCAAGTTCACTCGTTGTTCAAGAGTTATGTACTGAATTGAGGAGTTGAGCAAATTCACTTTTCCTTCTTTGATTTATAGGTATAGACAGGGTGTTGGTTAAAATGACGGAGAAAATAACGAATGTTGGATTTTGCTGTAACTTTAGTTGATGCAACTGATAGTACTGTTGACATGGATTTTGCTATAGAACAGTAACAAGCTAATATTAGTGACTTGATTGTGTTCTTGTTCTCGATCCTTTCCACACATTTTCGACCATTACAAGATGTCCAACTTCAATATAAGACAAAATTCATACCCATAAAACTTCACTGGATTGTGTGCCTGTGTGAGTGACAGAGACTTGATTATTATGTAAATTTGATAATTATTGAGTATACTAACTAGTCGCGCATACATGGGGAAAAAAAGCCTCTTTATATGGAGAACACATGAAAAAAGGCGGTTAACTACCTAACACGGGCTTGGACACCAAATGGATTGGCCTTAATTTATCCGAGTTTTAATATTTTTGAAGGTTAAATAAACTTACTAAATAAAAGAAATAATTATTAATGGTATTACTAAAACAATTAGATTATGAAATAATTATTAATGGTCTTAAATAATTAAATAAAAATAGAGAAACGACTTATCATATGTAGGATTCAATTAGGTACATCTAGACAACTTTAACTTGTCACCCTATTACACCATTTAAACATTTGTTTATGGATCTTTTGGTACAAGACCGATAGTAAATCTGATTTAATTAATAGTTGTGAAAACCTATATTAACAAATAATAAATGTAATCAAGGATTTGAAATAAGCTATCTATTACAAATTTACACTAGTTTATATAAATGAATTCAATCATGTAGTTAAGCTTAATTAAAAGTTCAATGATCCACTTTTTATGACAAATAATTAACTACTTAAGTTCTCATACATTTAATTAAACCTGAAACTGAAACTTAAATTAGTTCATGAAGAAGAGTCAGCTTATCGATCCTGCGGAGTTAAAAAAAATTAAACGCCACATTGGACAGACCAGATTGAAAGTAAATTTTTGGTAAGTCTCAATTTGAAGATAAAAATTAACGTTGGAAATCTGTTTCGTCTTCCACCAACGGTTATAATAAGTCAGCACTTTCCATCCCGGGATTCATTCAAAATTTATTTCCTTTTTCTGTACTTTCCTTTCCTTTCCTTCCCGAGAATGATTCACAAATTATTTCCGCTTCTATATAAGGCAGTGTCCTGTCTTCTCTTCTTCTCAACAATTTCAGGTTTTCTTTACAATCCGTTCCTAAATCAGTTTCCATAATTCAAGAATTTCTTGCTATGGCGTATCAACCAATCCCACCAGTCCATTTTGTCCTTACTTTCACTCACTCTGCCGATACCACAGTAAGGCGACCAAACTACCTGATTGGGTCTTACTTAAATGGACAAGGCAGCAATTTCCAGTTTCCTTCATCTTACGGGCATTATCCTCGACGATCCAGGGAGCATGTTCAAGAAAACTACAGACACTTGAATCGAACATGGCAAGGTTCGTATGATGGTGTCGAAGTATGGGATGCATCTGATTTGTCAAATTTGTCTACCAACATCTCTCGAGATCATCGGGTACAGACCAATTTCTCCCAAGAAACGATTCTACGACATTTGAAAACAAGAAAGTTCGCTACTTCGGAAGAGGCGAAAGCCACAAACGAATGGCCTGAAATCTGTGTGGTGTGCCAATGCGAATACGGAGACAATGAGAACATTGGACGCCTTCGATGTGGACATGAATATCATGTTGATTGCATTACGAGGTGGCTGTGTCAGAAAAATGTCTGTCCCATCTGCAAAGCCACCGCAATACCAAGAAGGGACGAAGCAGCTCGTGTATAGAAATCAAGAAGAATCTGCAGCAACTGTACTAAAATTTTGTTCTATAGTTGTAATTTGTTCTTTAGATGTACAATATTGTTTGGGATCTTATGAACAACTAATAGGTAACAGCATTACAAAACATGTTTGGAATTTGTTGTGTGTCCCATTGGGTCATGCCTTCTATAGAATTTTAGTTTCTTGTTTTTCACAATCTTGTTTCTGTTACTTTTGGTCAGTTTGTTACATCGATATAAATTCAATAATTAGGTGTTTCTTAAATTACCTTCAGTTGAGATAGCAAACATAATTCATGTGATTATCAAGAATATAATCAACCTGAATAATAGTAGTAGTAAAAGACATTGTAATTAAGTCGATGGTTTTTAAGCTTAAATTAAATACTACAACTAATTGATCAAATACTTGGCCCCGGTTTGTTTATGATTAAAATTTGATTTAATCTCAAGTCAAAATCAACAATTAATTTTAAATTTAACCACACATTTTTCTTTACTTCTATCAAAATCTACTAAAAATTTGATTTTAATCTATATTAGGGTTTAATATTTCAAATTCACTCTTACTCTTTTTTTTCTTTGAAACAGGGTAGGATGAGAGTTATGATTTGACTAATAGTTATTGGTATTTAAGTTATTTTTGTAATCAAACGTGAAAATAAGTAATCATTTTTATTCACTAGTACGACTACGTGCATTGCACGTGACTTTGCAACAGTATCTGGGATTTTTTAGTTCAAACATTTAAAAAAATTTGTTCATATTCTTTAAATTTGTTGTTCATTCACATTTGAACCATCAAAATTTAGCCTTGGTTTAATTAACAAAAAATATTAAAATCTCATCTAAAAAGTGTTTATTAAAGGCAACTTAGAAATATATAATTCTAAAAAAGTAAATTGTTAAAATACGCGATTATTATTATTATTATTATTATTATTATTATTATTATTTAGAGTTTCTTTTCTTCGCTCATTAACAATATTCTAAAGTCACTATGGTGGTGGCGGGATTTGGTTTGGATTTTACTGAAAATGGTGGAGGCGGCAACGACCAAAGATGGTGGAGGCGACGACGACGCTGTAAAGTTATGGCGGTTTGTGGAGTGTTAGCTGTTGGTGGTTGATTGAAGTTGCAGGTGGAGGTGGTGTGTGGTGTTGGAGTAGGCGTTTGTGGGGGTGGGGGGGTGTGGTGACTGCAATGTGTGTGTGATAGTCATGGAGCGTTTTCGACGACGGCGGTGATGCATTTCTATGGTGTTGGGGTGGTTGTGGTGTGTTGGTGGTGACGGTGGTGATGTTGTGTTGTTGGTGGAGACGATGGTAGGATAACGTTTGTAACCAACTTTTGGTTAATTTGTGACCAAGTATTGGTGGTGGATCGAGAATGGGGGTGGGGTGTTTGGTGTATGTGACCAACTATTTGGTTTATTGTGACTAACCATTAAACCGTGATCTTAAAATTAGATAATTTGTGACTAAAAAATAATTTGTGACCAACAAATTTGAAAATATGTGATCGATAGATAAAATGTGACTTATAATTTTTTTGATTTGTGATCAATGAAATAAATTGTGACATGTAATTTTTTTTATTTGTGACATCGGAATAATTTGTGACCAATTAATTTAATAATATGTGACAAATAAAAAGTTGTGACATATTATTATATACATGTGACCATTAATTGTATAATTGTGAATTGATTATATTTAAATAATAATATTTTTAATTAATGAACTAAATACTCGACCAAAGATGGTGGAGGCGACGATGACGCTGTAAAGTTATGGCGGTTTGTGGAGTGTTAGCTGTTGGTGGTTGATTGAAGTTGCAGGTGGAGGTGGTGTGTGGTGTTGGAGTAGGCGTTTGTGGGGGGGGGGGGTGTGGTGACTGCGATGTGTGTGTGATAGTCATGGAGCGTTTTCGACGACGACGGTGATGCATTTCTATGGTGTTGGGGTGGTTGTGGTGTGTTGGTGGTGATGGTGGTGATGTTGTGTTGTTGGTGGAGACGATGGTAGGATAACGTTTGTAACCAACTTTTGGTTAATTTGTGACCAAGTATTGGTGGTGGATCGAGATCGGGGGTGAGGTGTTTGGTGTATGTGACCAACTATTTGGTTTATTGTAACTAACCATTAAACCGTGACCTTAAAATTAGATAATTTGTGACTAAAAAATAATTTGTGACCAACAAATTTGAAAATATGTGATCAATAGATAAAATGTGACTTATAATTTTTTTGATTTGTGACCAATTAAATAAATTGTAACATATAATTTTTTTTATTTGTGACATCGGAATAATTTGTGACCAATTAATTTAATAATATGTGACAAATAAAAAGTTGTGACATATTATTATGTACATTTGACCATTAATTGTATAATTGTAAATTTATTATATTTAAATAATAATTATTTTTAATTAATTAACTAAATACCCGAGTTTTGCATTTTTTAAACTTAATACATGATTTTTGCAATTGTGAAACTTAATGCCTGATTTGTGAACTCTTCCTTTTTGGTTTGCGCTGGGTTCGGAGTAGTTTGGGTTGTTTATAGATATGGGTTTTGCTTTGGGCTTGGGTTGAATTTGAGTATGGGTGGGGTTCGTGGGGATTTGATTTGGATTTCGGTTTAGGCTTAGATTGGGATTTAGTTTGTTTTTAAGCTTGTCCTCCATATATTGAGAACACGAAAGTTGGTCCTCCACCTTCTCGTGGTACTCTAAAATGTTCACTTTCTTCAGTGTTTGACGTCCATTTCTCATCTTCTTTGGATTGAATGGTATGCAAATTATGAATACGTCCTAAATGCAGGGTGCATTTTGTAAATTTCCCTATTCCATTTTACCAAATTGTATTAATTTTAAGGATAATTGCAGTAACGATACCAAACCTTTTATTTAGTAGCAGACTTTACACAAACTTTTCATTTGTGCCACCTACGGTACCAAACCTTTAAAAAATTAGCACATGAGGTCCAAATAGATGATTTCTGTTAGTTTGACGGTTAGTTTACTAGATAATTGACATTAACAATAATTTTGACTAATCTTAAAAGATTAAAATGGTAATTTTACATTTTTTAAAATAAAATAACTATAATTAAATAATTAAAATTAAAAACCAAAAACCAACTTCTTATTTTCCATCCACCCCACACATACCCACTTCCACCCCAAAACCATCACTAACACTGCCGAATGGCTCAACCACACCCAGCCAACGTCGACAACACTACCAGCTCCTCCACCGTCATCTTCATTTCCATCGCCCAACAAATTTTTTCTTCCCCAAGTCTTCAAACCCCAAATCTGGGCACAATGACTTTCTTTCTCATTGATGTTAGATATTGAAAGTATAATTGGAATTGTAGAAGTTTCACTCTGCCTTTGAATGGATTTGTAGGTCATCCGAAATCATCCACCAGCACTTGATGCGATCCAGATTTGGGGTTTGAAGATTTGGACAAGAAAAATTTGTTCGGTGATGGGAATGAATGTGGCGGTGGAGGAGATGGCGATGGCGCTAACATTGGGTAGGTGCGGTTGAGCCGTCCAGTAGTGGTGGTGATAGTTTTGGGATGGGGGTGCGTATGTGTGGGGTGGATAGAGAAGAATAAGTTGGTTTTCGATTTTTAATTTTAAGGCTTGTTTGAGTTCTGGTTTTGTCAAAAAAAAAAAAAAAGTATTTTTGAATAGTGTATTGATGAGAAATATGTGGTTAAAAAATTTGAAATTTACGTGTAATATTATTTTATTAAAAAATATGTCATTGAAAACATCCATTTGGATCTCATGTGCTAATTTTTGAAAGGTTTGGACAAAGTCTAATATTAAATGAAAAGCTTAGTATCGTTGCTGCAATTATCCCTTGATATTAATATCTAATCAAATCCCAATAGTGAACATGACTAATCTTGAAAAGTGTATCGAATGAAATAAATGACCAGAATAGGTTAGTTTCGCTGGCCATAACTCGACATGAGGATTTTAAAGTCATCATTCAAGGTTGCCAGTAGAGAAAAAAAAAAACATGCCATCTACGTATACTAAAGGTTATTAGTTTATTATTTGCAATTTATTTCGGAGAACACCAGCTTACGATGATATGAACAAACTTGCACACAAATCTTACACAAATTCGATAACCTAATAAATTAGACCTTAATTTGCGTCAATTAATGGCAGAACAAACTTTTCGAATTTCACCATTAGTCCCTGTCTTAACCTCAATATTACTCATTTTGATCATGGACTTCCCAAATTCAGCACTAAATGTCAATCCAGGCTGTCCTCTGATTCCCAAGAAACGTTGGACAAATGTTTTCGTTGAATCATCAGTCCATAACTTCTGATCTGATTCAAGAATTCCCCGGCCATTCCTCAGGTTGGCAAAAAACGAGTTATCGAACCGGTTTTCACTTCCGTTATCGAGCCCTACCCTCCTGGAAGAGTCGCCGTTTTCCGGACAAAGGGACCGAAGTTGAGGAAGAAATGTGGAGTCAATGGAAGGGTCAGCACCAGTAGTTGAATTGAAGTTGTATAATCTGTATCTGAAGAACTGGCAAGCTGAGGTGCCAATGGTGTGTCCCCCTACATATTCATGCATAGATGTTTGAGTTAGCTTTGATGCTATAAATGGTTAACTTGCGACATAAAATTATAGACTGTAGAATATAGTGAACAAGATTTCATTAATACTATTAGGTGCTTACCGACGAGAGCGACAAGATCTTGAGTATTGAGACCTTTTGCTGCAAACTTCTGTTTTTGAACCTCAATGGAATCCGTAAAGCCTGGAAGATTCGAAGCATCGGATGCTAATGAAACCCGCCCATCTCTCCGTCCGGTAGGCACAGCCCATCCTTGTCCACCAGTCTACATCAACAATCAAATAGCCAATTAGGTCGATGAGTAATTTATGGACACTCCTTCTTGGTACCAGGCTTATATGTGTTCGTATCCATATCTGACATGTATCAGACACTAACATGTATAGCGTGTCCATGCACAACGCATATTAGATGCTCATAATTCATGGTGCTGACACATGATGCCACATGTGCTATCACTACTTTTGATCATTAAAAAATGAAAGGAGAAATGAACTTACCAGTACAACTGCATCGCGAGCCGCAAGAGCAAGAATGTCAGCACAAGAAACAACACCAGGGCATGCAGCCTCAAGTTGGGTCTTAGCATCATCAATAACTTCATATCCTCTCAGCAAACGATTCGGTCCGGCCGTTTTCTCAGTGTTGTCACCATTAATAAGGATAGAGCCATCACAACCTTGCACGAAACAGTCATGAAAGTGCATTCTGAGCAATCCAGGTGCAACTGTGCGATTCGAATTAAAACGGGATCTCACTGCGGATTGCACAATGGATTCAGCCCGAGGACAAGACCTTGAATAGAATCCAACCCGTGTTCCCTGGCCCAGCACCACAGTGACAGGAACTGCAAGCAAGAAAAACAATGCAATTGACATTTGTTTAAAGTAATAATTCCCCATTGCTAGTATTTTTGTGCAGAAAAACTCTCGATTGGTTATCTGATAATATAAAAAGAGAGAAGGAATTGTTTCACAAGCTAGTGTTTGTGTTGATGGTAAAGCAAAGGTTTTATGTGCATATTTATATGCACAGAAAGTTAAAAGTCAACTGGTTTGCATGCCTGGAAAAAGTAAGCAAAGTCGGCTTCGAGAGTTCTGACGGCTGAAATTTCGAACTTTAATTTTTGTGTAACGAGTCACGGGTGGGATTTTAGTAGAACTGGTTGATAAGAGGGAAAGATCAGCACCAACACCAGTGATGGCAATTTTTCTGCGCCCCGGCCTGCCCTGTCCCAAATGGGGCAAAAAACGCCCCGAATGGGTTGGCGGGGCGGGGCGGGGCGGCCCCACCCAAAACCTGCCCCGTGAAGGAAGAAAATAAAATAAAATTAATTAACTAAAATAATAATAATTAACTGAAAATTTGAAAAAAAAAAATAAAGGGAAAGAAACAGGGCAAGCGCCCCGAACCCGCCCCGCCATGTTGCCATCACTAACTAACACGATCATTTGTGATTGATATATTTATATCTTTTTAAATCACAATGGAAATAGTTTGGAGATAAAATGTTACAATTTTTGTAGTATTTATAAGTGCAAATACATTGTGGATCGGGGAAGCTACAATGATCGACTAGAGCACGTGACACTGAATCATGAAATTATGTGTAGTCGTACTGTATGAGATCCAAATGAGCAAACATAGTAGAATTGTGATTGAAATTTAAAGTGATTTGAATGTTTGCTATAAATTGTATCTATTATGGATTTAATTTTGCTATTTATTTTATCTCAATTAAATTTTTAATTGAAAATAATATTTACATATTTTTTAAAACTTAAATAAAAAAATTATTCTCTTTGAATAGAAGTTTGTTGCTCTCTGATAATGGCTTATCTTTGTCCGTGCGAGGAAATTACCGGGTTGCATCTTAGGGTTTTTTAATATTTATATATTAAATATATCTTGTTTGTGCTCCATTTTAATGTATTTTTGCGAAAAATTATATTTTGAAATAGTAATTTTTTTAAATAATGTGGAGTTTAAAAAAGAACGAAAAGTTTTAAATTTACGTATAATATTATTTTATTGAAAAATCTAAACTTAAAAAAATGTATTAAAATTAAAATGATACCGACACAAGGGCATAAAAACAAATTGTACATACTTTTTTCACCACTATGCAATGTAGGACGTCAACGCGCAAGCTTTGTTGTTGACAGCAAGATTTAGATAAAGTTGCCAAATATGAGAGTTTTTGGACTTGAGTGGCATAAAGTAATAACAACGAGATCATTGTCAAGAAAATGAGAGGAATTCTTAAATTTTTTTTTTATTTTTTTTTTTTATGAACGTAAAAAAATTGGTTCCTTTACTCCGAAGACAGCTCTGCAATTTGTTAACGATGGAATTTCATAACATTTTAAGACATTTTAAGATGAAACTTTAAAATTCAAACGACTGACTTGTAATTTGACGATGAAAACAAACTAGCTTTTGCCGTGTATATTAAAAGTAAAAATATCATTTCATTTGAATATAAAAAGAACTATCAAAATACAAAGACTTATATTACTTATCTTGTTAAGATTGATATATTAAGATGTATAATTAAAACGTAATTTGTATCCATATAAATTACATGACAATTTTATATTGACCCTTGACCTAATACATCCACGTTCTTCATTATGAATGAAGTATAAAGTTTTGGAAAAATATATTAGTAAAAGAATTTTTCACCTTCTTTCACTTTTTTTTGGATGATCAATGGCTCGTAATATAGTAGTAAGATGACAAGGTGGGGGGGGGGGGGGGGGGGG
>CAIGRP010100382.1:0-21978 GCA_903798385.1 Fraxinus cuspidata | reverse complement strand
ATTTGTTAATAAATTGTAGAGAGTATATTAGAGAACGAGAGATTAATAATTTGATAGTAAGTTTGGAGAGAAAAAAATGTTGTAATGGATGGATATTTATAGAGAAGAATGAAAAAAAAAATGGAAAAAAAATAAAAAGATCGAAATGGTCACTGAAAATTCAGTGACCGTTCGGTCTCAGTGACCAGAACGGTCACTGAATTTTAATTAATTTTTTTTACGAGATACGAGCTGAGCCGGTTCGTGGGCTCTACTCGACGAGCTGCTCGCAGAGCAGCTCGTCTAATAGATGAGTAGGCCTGCTCAGCTCGTGCTCGGGCTCGTTTTTGCCGAGCCGACGAACCGCTCGGCTCGGTTACCACCGCTAGTTTAGAGAGCTCGGTTGCCACCGCTAGTTCAAAGACTCTCTGGGACTCATGTTAGCTAAATTGGGATATAGTTGATCTTAATTAAAATGGAGAGAATTATTCGTGATTGTGTACCTCTAATGAGCGAAATAAATAGTTCATTTAGCGGTTAAGAGTCCGCCACCGCCTTTGTCACTTTCATCGACTTTGAGGCCGCATGAAAACTTGAGCCAATCAAGTACTTTTCCTTCATTAATTTGAACGGTATATTAGAGTGATCATGATAACTATCTTGACGTTCAAACTTAGGTTGCTAATTGGTTAGGACATCGTGTGTATTTTTTGTTAGGGTGTGTTTGAGCCACATTATTTTGAAAGAATGTATTTTGGAATAATAGATTGATGGAGAATTTGTGGTTGAAAAAGAAGGAAAAGTTATTGATGTGATGAAAANAGGTTGCTAATTGGTTAGGACATCGTGTGTATTTTTTGTTAGGGTGTGTTTGAGCCACATTATTTTGGAAGAATATATTTTGGAATAGTAGATTGATGGAGAATTTGTGGTTGAAAAGAATGAAAAGTTATTGATATGATGAAAAATATCATTTTATTGAAAAATGTGTGGTTGAAAATGAGTAGAATAACGAGAATGAAAATTTTAATGTGTACCAAACATGAGCTTAGTATAATATTATTCACAATCAACGACTACAATAGTCATTCTATGTGTTAAGTTACATGAGCTTAGTATAATATTATTCACAATCAACGACTGCAATAGTCATTCTTTGTGTTAAGTTGTTATTTGAGGAATTGATTTCATGTAATTATGTTATTTCAAATAACAAGCTACATACAATAACTAATACAACCATTAACTATAAATAACATTATTCTTTTTGTTATATCCGTTATAAATGTAATGATTACACTTAAGACGACCTTACTTCACAAAGACGTTTGGCTTTAATATTTTAACTTTCGGTTATGAATGCGAACATAGAGCCTACTTTTGGGAAGGCTAAGGATTGTCTTTTGTACATAGACACGTGACATTTGTGCTTGGCGTTTTTTGAACTGATATTGTGTCGAGTTGATTGAAGATTGAGACCTTATCTTCTTTGCTTGCGTTGTACTCGACACCACTACATTTCAAACGACCTGATATTCGTACACAGCACGTGTGCTAGGGGCACAACAATAATATTCATTTATAAAAAAAAAAATTCAAAATTGTTGGAGCAAATCATGCTTTAAAAAAGGCATAAGCTTCAAGTTGGAGAATGAGAAAGTTCTCTTAGAATATGTCGATTCCTTAGAGCACATACATCTTACTTTATGATCTATGAGTCCTATAAAATAAATGGATAAACGCGGTAAGTGAACAAGAGAATGATTGTAAAATGACGAATATAACCCTGAGTGATGGAAAACCCATGTGAATGGTGAGTGGGGCCTCAGAGTCAAAAAAAACTCAGAATGTGGTTTTCTTTACAGTCTGTAGTTGACTCACCACCACCAACCAACGATATGCCCCTCACCCTCTAAAACTGCCCTTTTAACAAATTTTTTGCAGACACTCACGCTTTCAGTGTGTATATTTGGTGCCACTGTCTTGTCTCCACTCGTAACGGCGACGGGGATAAGGACATTCAACTATTAGCGACTATTAAATTCAGTCCATAAACTTTTCATTTTTATCAGTTAAGTCATTGAATGTCACTTTATTCATTTTTTATTTAAAGAAATTGAGTCACTTTATTTAGGTGTCCAATATGATGTGATGTTCAAAATTTAAAAATAGAAACAACAAGAAAAGGAAAATATGGAAAAAGAAGATCCACTAGAAATGAACTTAAAAAATTAGATAAGGAACAAACAAAATTGTGTATGTAACATAAATAAATTTGTAAGATTTTCCCATTGTAA
This sequence comes from Fraxinus cuspidata, assembly GCA_903798385.1. NCBI lineage: Eukaryota > Viridiplantae > Streptophyta > Magnoliopsida > Lamiales > Oleaceae > Fraxinus > Fraxinus cuspidata. Next base: position 19,702 of record CAIGRP010100382.1, on the reverse strand, counting down.
CTAATTTTGATTTTTGATCCACTTTTTAATATAAAATTACAAGAGTTCGTTATGCAGTAATGACGACGTAAGAATGAAATGTTGGTCAACATCTCTATAATGACATGAAACACGTTGTCGATCATCATCTTTATAATGACATGAAACACGTTGATTTTATAATAGAAAACGTTAAAGTTTGATAATATCTAAATTTTTAGCCTAAACGCAAAGATTTAAGGTTCACCGACTTATCTTTTAATTTGGCAAGTTATGATCCTAACAATTACTAAGTTAGACGGTAACTAGGTAAACTTTGTAAAATGGCTTATTCATTGTCTATAAATTTATAACATAGAAAATTTAAAAGTCCGATAACCTCTAATTTTTCGTTTTAAGTTAGACGATAAGTCGGTAACCAAAAACCCTTGTATTTAGATTAAAAATTTAGAGATTGTTCCATCATAAAATGACTTATTTATTGTTCTATCTAATTTTAATATATAAAAATTGAAAAAAAAAAAATTCTTTAGGAAGAGAATTCAAATATAGAAAAAAATTTAATAAGATTTTTTTTTTTTTTTTTTCACATGTAGAAATATTAGCCACTTTCTTTCTTTATAAACAAAAATCCTCTCCTTTCTTCCTCTCATCTTCCCTTCCAACTCATTTTCCATATATTCAAACCTCACTCTTCTACCAATCTCTCTCTCTCGCACATTCACGCAATACCAAAGTTACAGAGTTACAGCGCAGCACAACTATACATACAACTATACACAAAGATACACACAGGGTACCAACTCATTCTTCCAAATATAGAAACCCTAATTTCATCCCCTTCTTCTTCTTCTTCTTCCCCAACCCCACAACCACCGCTAAATGCCTCACTCTTGACCTCCATTTTTATCCACATTATCACTCTACAAATGACTTTTACTTTCTTTCTCGCTCTATTTTTCCTCCCATTTTCACTCTTCAGCCATGCTTCGGCGGTCGAGGCTGAAATCCGATCACTACTCGAATTCAAGAAGGGGATAAAGATTGACCAATCTAGCAAAATCTTCTCCACATGGGTTTTCCCTGCGGATCCCACCGCTAACCTCTCCGCCTGCCCAGCTACCTTCCATGGAGTTTCGTGCGACCCATCCACCAGCGTTGTCACTGCCATTGCCCTAGACCGCCTAGGCCTGGTCGGAGAGTTGAAATTCACCACCCTTGTTCCGTTGATGTATCTCCAGAACCTCACCCTTTCTGGGAATTCCCTCTCCGGCCGCCTTGTTCCGACCCTTGGTCTAATTACATATCTCCAGGTCATAGATCTCTCTGGAAACCAGTTTTACGGGCCCATCCCAGCCCGTTTGAATGACCTTTGGGCTCTGCATTATCTCAATTTGTCGAACAACAATTTCTCCGGATGGTTCCCTCCTGGGATCAGAAACTTACAGCAGTTAAAAGCATTAGATTTGCGTTCTAATCAACTGCAGGGAGATTTACGATGGATAATTTCTGAGTTGAGGAATGTTGAGTACCTGGATTTGAGTGGGAATCAGTTTGTTGGGTCAATGGAGATGAGTGTTGAAAACGTATCAAGTTTGGCCAATACTGTTCAGTATGTGAACTTGAGTGGGAATGGGTTGGGGGGCGGGTTTTGGGGTAGTGATGCATTGATGTTGTTTCGGAACTTGAGGGTTTTGGATTTGAGTGATAATGGTATCGTTGGGGAACTGCCGGATTTTGGGCAATTGCCAAATCTACAGGTTTTACAGCTTAGAAGCAATAAGCTTTCTGGCTCGTTGCCGGAGGGGCTTTTGCAGGGTGCTGTCCCGTTGTTGGAGTTGGATCTCAGTAGCAATGGTTTCTCGGGTGAGCTTTTGTTTTTCCATGGTGATAGTAATATTATGGCTTTTGGAATTTTTATTATCTCAGTATCTACCTTCAACTTTGATTTATCAGTGACTTTGATTGTTATGTCATTGAGAAAATGTGTGCGCCTTTATTTGAATTATGATGTGACATTTAATACTCTTAGTTAATAATTACAATAATTCTTCTAGCACCAGGGGTGTTTGATCCCAGTTTAAATGGCAACACCTTTCATTCAGTTGAACCTACGATTTAATGCTACAATTGCTGCCACCTAGACCGGTGGTTCTAAGTATCATTAATCTAATAATTATGGTTATAAGTGGAAATTCTAACTGACACTACGTATTTTGGCCGTTTATGGGGTGACTTTTGGTCATTAAAGATTATATGCTTCGTGTATCTGCAATTGCGTGTGTTTGACAACAATGGGCTTAGCTTTCGTGAGTCAAAGAGAATACATTATCTTTGTCGTTTACGCTAATAGATTAGGATGAAAATATATATTGGCTACCTACGATGCCAAAAATTCAGTTTGTTATTGTCCTAGAATTAGAATGTTTAGCTTGTGGGGTCTTGGTTTTCACTTACCATATAGAGTATCTAAAGGTCAAATGCAGAGCTTAAAGAGTTATGTTGTTTTGTTGTGAGAAGTATCGTGAATGTAGTCAGTAACTGACATGAAGTCTTAACTAAAAGAGTACAGAGATCAAAGACACGACCGCACGTGCCATTCAGAATAAGTAGTCTACAAGATTAATGCTCCAGCTAAAGATACAAGGAAAAGAAAGGATACCTTCGCTTTATATCTTCACTGGAACTCAGAAATTCTAGTTCTTTAATTGTTGGCTCCTACCTTATTACTATATATTCTACCTGGAACACAAATTGAGAAATTCCACATTATTGAATCTTTAAGGTATGAGTTCAAATTAATTGCTCTAATTTGTAATGCATTTCATTTTATATATTCTATGGTGTGCATGCTGCTAGCATGAACTATGTAGGTCATGTCACATTATACTGCCTATTTTCTGTAATCAGACATTGGCTGTCCTTTGTTTGGCTGGGCTGACAGCGTTGGACATTTAGGTGTATGATAAACCTTTAAAAGGCATTTCAAAATAACTTTTTGTCATGTTTAGCGTCTTAAATGTTATTATCAGTTACTTCAGAAATACTGCAATCTCATATTCCACAATGCCTGTTTTTAGCAAAATCATGTAATATTCACTCTCTTTAACTGAAAATCTCAATATGGTCGCATTGGAGCAGTAATTCGTGTTTGTTGTCTTTTGATATTTTCCTTTTTGTAATTACTTTTATTTCAAAATTCTCTTTAAAGGTATTCTAAATATGGTCGCATTGGAGCAGTAATTCGTGTTTGTTGTCTTTTGATATTTTCCTTTTTGTAATTACTTTTATTTCAAAATTCTCTTTGAAGGTATTCTAAATATTCATTTCTCTTGCCAGGTTCCGTTCCAAATATCAACTCAACAACTTTAGATGTGATGAATATTTCATCAAATTTACTCTCAGGCTTGTTGCCGCCCTCATCAGGAAATTGTCGGGTTGTTGATTTAAGCAGAAATATGCTATCAGATGACATATCTATTCTGATGAATTGGAATGCTAAGTTGGAAATTCTAGATTTGAGCTCAAATAACTTGACTGGAAGCATGCCCAACTTGACACAGTTCCAAAGATTGACTGTTCTCAGTATTAGAAACAATTCCTTAGAGGGTATGTTGCCTTCTTCGTTGGGCTCCTATCCAAAGATTGGCACAGTTGATCTCAGCTCTAACAGACTTGATGGTCCGATTCCGCGAACCTTATTTACTTCAACAACCCTGTCAATTTTGAATCTGTCTGGCAATCATTTGACAGGATCAATTCCTCTTGAAGGCTCTCAGACTAGTGAATTATTAGTTTTACCTTCTGTTCCACCAATTGAGTCTCTAGATCTTTCAGGAAACTCCTTGACGGGTGGATTAACTCCTGATATAGGTAACTTTGTGAGGCTTAATTTATTGAATCTTGCGAATAACCATTTATCTGGACAGCTACCTAATGAATTGAGCAAACTCAGTGGCCTGAAGTACATTGATTTATCCCACAACAGCTTCAACAGTCACATTCCTGATGGACTTACATCGAGCCTGGAATACTTCAATGTGTCCTACAACAATTTGTCAGGAAATATCCCTGAGAACTTGAGACGCTTTCCCAGTTCTTCATTTATGCCTGGAAACAGCTTCAATAATGTGCCTGGTGGTTGGCCACCGAGTAATGACATTCCCAATAATATTGAAAGACCAGGACATCACAGCTCGGGATCTAGTATCAGAGTTGCTATTATTGTTGCATGTGTTGGAGCTGTGGTAATGATTGCCTTTGTTCTATTGGCTTATCATCGGGCTCGACTTCAAGATTTCCGTGTAAGAAGTGGATTTTGTGGCCAGACTGCTGGTAGAGACGTTAAACTAGGAAGGTTTAGTGGGCCTTCACTTTTCAGATTCCATAGCAGCACCGAGCCTCCTCCGACTTCATTAAGCTTTTCTAATGATCATTTGTTGACTTCTAATTCAAGATCGTTATCTGGGCAAATGGAGTCTGGTACAGAAATTGTTGAGAATGTATCTTCCGAGGGAGTGGCTATTGGCGTAGGATCTACTAAATGTCATGAAGATGTCCACCCTACAACATCTGGAAGAAGGTCTTCTCCTGGGTCCCCTATAGCTTCGTCACCTAGTTTTATCGACACTATAGAGCAAACTGTTACGCTGGATGTGTATTCACCAGATCGATTGGCTGGGGAATTGTTTTTCCTGGATGCCTCACTAGCATTTACAGCTGAGGAGTTATCGCGAGCTCCAGCTGAAGTACTTGGTAGAAGTAGCCATGGCACTTTGTACAAAGCTACCCTAGACAATGGGCATATGTTGACTGTGAAGTGGTTAAGGGTGGGATTGGTCAAACACAAGAAAGAATTTGCAAAAGAAGTTAAAAAGATTGGATCGGTAAAGCATCAGAATATTGTTCCTATACGGGCTTACTATTGGGGACCAAGAGAACAAGAGAGGCTCATTTTAGCAGACTACATCCAGGGGGATAGCTTGGCTTTACATCTTTATGGTAAGATGCATTACTATTCTTCCTTGCTTTGTCTCTGTGAACTGCCTATGAAAGGAAAATGATCCTATCTGATTCCAGTTCAATACAAATCTTCCTTTGAAACGACCCTTTTGGCCATGCCCAATTGAAATGGTAGGTCTGGACTGTCATTTGATGGCCTTTTAGAATTTCTTAAAGCTTTTTTGCATCCAGGATCTTTAGGAATAGCAGTTGAATCTATATAATAATAAAAGGACATCACATTTACAGATTATTAATGGCAGTGATGTCTTTTTTACATTACTAACTTTAAATACTCTTGGCTTTTGGTTCCTGACTACATTTGGGCAGTGCAGGGTGGTTTTGAATAATTTGTTTTAGCAGAATAATTATGAGTAATTTTATGCAGAAACAACGCCCCGGAGGTACTCCACATTGCAGTTCAACCAAAGATTGAAAGTTGCTGTTGATGTTGCTCGGTGTCTTATATTCCTTCATGATAGAGGCCTTCCTCATGGAAACCTAAAACCAACAAATATACTCTTGGAGGGCATGGATTACAGTGTTTGGCTTACTGATTATGGTCTTCACCGCCTGATGACCCCAACAGGCATTGCTGAGCAGATCCTGAACCTGGGGGCTCTTGGATATCGTGCCCCAGAACTTGCAAGCGCAGCCAAACCTGTCCCATCTTTTAAGGCTGATGTGTATGCTTTTGGTGTTATCTTGATGGAATTGTTGACCAGAAGAAGTGCTGGCGACATTATCTCTGGTCAATCAGGTGCTGTTGATCTTACGGATTGGGTTAGACTCTGTGATCAAGAAGGACGAGGTATGGATTGCATCGACAGAGATATTGCAAATGGAGAAGAACATTTGAAAGCAATGGATGATATGCTCGCCATATCACTGAGGTGTATTCTTCCTGTCAATGAAAGGCCGAACATCAAACAAGTCCTTGAAGATCTCTGTTCCATATCAGTGTGAAATTTTGTACATGTTGCCTTGGAATTAATTCTTTTGTAACTGGTTTATTGTGTATTTTTTCTATTTTTTATTTGGTTCCTTTGCCTTGTAATTTGGGCTCATTTTCACCAATTTCTAGTTCCCTTCGAATTTTTGTGTAAAGGGATGTTTTATCCATTAATTATTTGACCGAATTCTCAATTTGATCTCGAGTTCTATAGTTGCAACATTGTTATTTTTTCATGCTCTAGTACGTTAGCTGCATGCTGTAATTGTGTTTTAACATCACCTATTTACGAAAATTTAATACGCAAGTCCTTTTGAAAGAAAGTGAATTCGGCTAGTGGACGAGAAAATTGTATACACCAAACATTTTAGATGAGGTGGTTCGACCAATGTAATGTAAAATTTCAGCATCCGAATTGGTTTTCTTTTTATAAATCAAGCAGAAAGCCAAAAAAGGAAAAAAAAGAAAAAAAAAAAAGGAAGGATTGAAGACTGGTTCATGAATTTATTACTTATCGGTGAATTTGAAAACAGGTCAAGAATAGGGTAATTAGCGCGTAACGTCCCCTACCTTACACTGTTATTGTGAAAAATGTCATTATCTTTCATTTTTGGACATTTTCACTCTTATTTCAATCTTCCATTGCGTAAAAGGGTCTTTTCATGTATTTTCTCAATTAAAAATTAAAAACGATGAATATACCATTCTCTTTAAATAAAACAAAAAGAAAAAAAAAATTAATTACAATCATAGTCCCAATTTTTTTTTAAAAAATCCTAAATGAATCCCAAATAAATTATTAAAAGGATAATTAGCACATAATGTCTCTACCTTTCACTATTTTAGCGAAAAACGTCCATACCTTTTATTTGTTTTAGCATTTTTACCCATAATTACACATTTAATTGCAAAAACCATCAATTCTATCAAATTTCTCAATAAAAAGTTGTGAAATGATGAATATACCCTCATATTTAAATAAAAAGTTAAACAATTAATTACAACCATAATCCCAAATTTTTTTATAAAAGTACAAACGATCCCCAAATAAATTATTTTAAAAAATTAGAAATTATATATATATATATATATATATATATATAATAATAATAATAATAATAATTATTATTTTTATTTTTATTTTTAAAGTACAAACGAGTCCCAAATAAATTATTAATAAATTAGAAATTCAAAAAAATTTATTTTCTTTATTTTCTTAATTTTAATAATATGATATATTAATCATTTCACAACCCTTATTGAGAAATTGGATATAAATAAATAGAAAAGATGTTTTGCGCAATTAAATGTGTAATTACGTGTAAAAATGAAAAAAAAAATGTACGGACGTTTTTCGCTAAAATAGTGAAAGGTCGGGACATTATGTGCTAATTACCATTTTAATAATTTATTTGGGGATTCATTTGAGCATTTTTAAAAAATTTGGAACTATGGTTGCATTTAGTTTTTTCTTTTTCCTTTTGTTTTATTTAAAGTGAAGGGTATATTCATCATTTCACAATTTTTAACTAAGAAAATAGATGAAAATGACATTTTGCACAATGAAATGTGGAAATAAGGGTAACAATGTCAAAAAAAAAAAGAAGGTAATGACGTTTTCCACAATAAAAGTGAAATATGAGGATGTTACGTGCTAATTACCCTTAGGAAGCCCGCGGGGAAGAAAATACGATGTTTGCGACCAAATTAGGACCATGTTTTTGGGCTTATCCTACGTAAAGATATGCTAAAACCGGGACAGTTCTTGGACCTGGGGACAATTTCTTCTTCTTCGTTTATCCATGAAGAAATGAAAATACTGCAACTACTCTGAGCGTGTTCCAAATAAAAGTCTCGACAACCTCTGCACTCATTGTCGTTTTTGAAATACAATATCATCTTTGCACGAATTAACAGCTTTTCAATTTCAAATATACAAAGAAATTGCACATATTGGTCATGGTTTTAAGGATGATTTTATTGGTATCAGATGCAACCTCAAAGGCTGCACGCAAGGTTTTCAGTTTTCCTAAGGTTCTAAAAACAAAGATTCTTAAAATAACGATTAAATTCCAGGGATTCCTTTTCCAGTTGATTATTTTTGCAAACGATAAGTGGGAACAGCCATCAAATGCTCTGCCCTAGTGACTACGAGGCCGAATTCCTCTGTCATGTCCAACTCAGAAGGTAACTTGTTATTTGGCAGCTTCCAATCAAAGCAATGCACTAATTGCGCCACAATAAGTCGAACCATGATCAGCCCCAATTGCATTCCCGGGCACCCTCTCCTTCCAGAGCCGAATGGCAGAAGCTGGAAATGTTGTCCCCTGAGGTCTATACTACTCCCCACAAACCTCTCCGGATTGAACTTCTCAGGATCAGTCCATGTATTTGGATTGCGTCCAATTGCAAACGCATTAACAATTATTCGAGCATCTTTTGGTATATGGTAGCCATCAACGGTGCTATCTTCCAGAGAATAGTGAGGAAGTAATAATGGTGCCACGGGGTGGAGCCTAAAGGTTTCCTTCACGACCATGTCTAAATATTCTAGACTCTCCAAATCCGACTCCTCCACCATCCTGTCCAAGCCGACTACTTTTTCCAACTCTTTCTGGACTTTTTCCATTACTCGTGGATTCTTCAGGAGTTCGGAAAGTATCCACTCAACTGCTGATGCTGAAGTGTCCATTGAAGCCGCGAGCATATCCTGCAACGTTAAATTTATCCAGTAAATGAAATGAGTGTTCCTAACTACACGCTGAGAATTTGTCAAGCAAAATGCAGCAAACAATCCTGTGGTGCCTGCAATTGATGCTTATTAGATCCTACGCTATTGCTAAGTTTGAGCGATAGAATTATGAAAATTTATGAATGGTGAGACTTAATATTGAATTCGTTTCTTCAACAATCCGTGACAAGGAGAAGTAATTCTTACTCTCAGGAAATTTGGGTCGACTAAATGAATCATTTTTCGTTACATTCTATTTGCCCTAAGGTATCATTTGAATTCATATATTTTTAGATTACTATAAAAATTGCAGAAACTATATAATATTTGACGAAATTTTACCAGCATAATGGCTTTGATATGACGACGATCAAATTGGAACTCAGTCTCTCCGGATTGCTTAATGGACATCATGGTATCTACAATATCTTTGGTTTGGCCTTGGTCCCCAGCTCTAACATGATCTTCAATAACCTTCTCAAAGAAGTTGTCGAAAACTTTGCCAAGCGCCTTCAGTTTCTTTGTCAATCCCTGAAGATCAAGAACTCCAAGAAAAGGAAAATAATCCCCAAGATTAGGAATGGCTGCCAATTTCATTCCCTCCTGAATCACAGCTTTGAACCCTCTTTCATCAATGTCCTTATCCTCGTACTTCTTACCGAACACCATTTTACAACTCATTTCTACTGTTAGAGAAGAAACCTTTGCGCTAAGATCAACAGAAACGCGTTCAAGTGCTGCTTGCTTGAGCCATTCCACCAAAAGAGCAAGCTCCTCCCTTCTCATAGGTTGGAAAGAATTTATTTTGAGGCTACTAAGCAATGCTAAGGTACATAATTTCCGCATATTGCGCCAATAAGGGCCATAAGTCCCAAACGTCAAGTTCCTTTGATCCCATGACAGATACTTAGCAGCCTGATGGGGTGGTCTGCCTGCAAAAACAAGGTCATATGTCTTAAGAAACTGCTCAGCTGCTTGAGGGGAGGATACTACGATGTTTGCCACAAACCCAAATTGCATGTACATTATAGGACCATGTTTTTGGGCTATCCTATGTAAATCTTGGTGAGGATTTTTGCCTATCATGTGCAGGTGTCCTAAAATAGGGACACCTCTTGGGCCTGGGGGCAATTTCTTCTTCTTCTTTGTTGATCCATGAAGGAAAGAAAGCACTGCAAATACTATGAGTGTGTACCAAATGAAAGAGGAGGACAACATGGTTTTTTCTATCCCTCTCCTGGATAGGATTCCTTTTGTCCTCAAGTAGTTATTGTAAGCCTCATCTAATGAGTTGCTGATCTTATCCTATATATAGAACAAGTTGGCTAAGGTTAGAACTAAATAAAAGTGACTTTCAAGTCCCTTGACTCTTTCAATCGTCGAAAAAAGTTTGTTCGGCGACAAATATTAAATGATACACATGATTTTATCTGATTGTATAATTTTTTAGATTAAATAGTTCGACATGCAGATATCGGCGTAGGCAAAGTTCTTGCACTAAAATTTTGACATCGCCCATTAAAATAAATTATATACATGTTAGATTTTTATTGAAAAAATAAGTATCTGCCTACAAAAGGGTGTGTCTGTAATCTTAATTAGGTAGATTTACACGTACATCATTTAATATTATCTCTTAATAAAGCCATAAGAGAAATCGATCCTTTTGGCTTGTCTAAATATGTAACTTTTTTCTTTTTAAAATAATATAATTATGAGTTTAAAAGTAGCTCTTACTTTTAGTTTAAAACAAGTAACTTATTTCTAACATTGACGAATACATTTTTTTATTGTAAAACTTACTTATTTGTTTATAAGTAAATATTTAAGCATAAACAAACATGCTGATCAAAGGGACTTGTAAGCAACAATTAATGCCAATTTCGGATGGAAAAATTAAAAATAAGACATACAAATAAACCAGTTTTTACGTTACGATCGATGATTGCACTTTTATGGATTTTCTTATTGGTGTTTCTTGTTTTAGTTACAATACATATATTAAATAAATACATTTAGACTTTGACGGAAAATATTTTATAATTTTTTTTTGATAGATATTATCAATTTTTTTTATATAGATCCAAATATAATAAAGTAATTGATATTTAACACAATTAATATAAATTAATCCTTTTTTTGATATTTAACACTCAATTAATATAAATTATTACTTTTTAATTGTTTAGCATTATCTTGTATGGAATTAATCACTTTCGCAGATATAGATACCACTTTAGGACAATGGGTATAAATTGCATGCTCATCCTCATTGTTTGACAAATTTTGCTGTTTACACTGATTCTGTTTTTCTTGACGTTTAACGCTTTAAATCTTTGGGATAATTGCAGTGGTGGTCCCAAGCCTTTAAAAACGTGTAGATTTTACCCAAGTTTTTATTCGTATCAGCATAGATCCCAAATTTTCAAATTGATGTGGTGAAAGGGCCTTTGAATGATTTCAGTCCAAAAATTCGTTAGTTGATTAAAAGTTAACGTTTGACCATAATTTGACCAATTTTTTAAAAATGGAAAAATAATCTTTTAATATTTTATTAATTAAAAAAGGTAATTTATATAGGAAGTCTTAAACATTTCAAAAATGTGTAGTGACGATCTCAAACATTTAATAAATGTGCACCGAAAGGACATCTAACGATTTTCATCTAGAAATCTATCCGTTGACCATCTTCCACAATCCACACCACCAACCAACCCCAATGCATGGGAGAATATCCACCATCATAGCTGCTTGTGGAATTGAAGAGAATTAATTTATCTTTATTTATTTCTTTTCAAATTTTTAAAGGTTCTTATTATGAGGAACCAAATCAGAACCGAACCATCTGGTTCTGGTTTAGTTTGGTTCTTATTTCATTATTGATTGAGAAAAAAAAAAAAAAGAGAACATTTGAGAAAGAGAATCGAAGGTTGAGGCTTCAATTTCATAAATACATGCGGCAATGGTGGTTGAATGCCACGGTAAAAGGCAGGCGGTAGCTATTGGTTTCCATGTTAGAGTCGATGTAAAAATTGAAAATGAGAGAAAATGAGAAAAGAATTTGGGTCGGATCTTCAAAATGAAAGAGAAAGATAACATGGTTCGTCTGTCACTCAATTGGGATAAATTTCCTATTGCTCTCAAGTTGTCTAGTAGTATTAGGTCGTATTATCTTAAGAGTTCTTAACGTACAAATATAGAGCGTGTTGCCTAGTGTTAAAACTAAATAGAAGTTATTTTCAAGTGCATTTGGCTTAAAAAAATTACCATTTTCAGCAATATGATTTGTTCATAACGTCAAAAAAAATAAATAAAAAATAAAAAAATAAAAAAAGAAGAGCATGTTAATATTAAGCCCGTGTTTGACACTACTAAAACATCTTATTGAAATTTAAGTCAAAATTTCATAATGTCAAAAAAAAAGTATGTTGACAATAATATTAAGCTCATGTTTCACGGGGTGCCTTTCTTCTCGACACATCTTCTGCATTCTCTCGGTCGTTTCGGGACGAAAGAAAATTTGATCACAATTTATAGAAAGTTTGCAATATAAAATTGAAATGCATTGGAAATAACTTGATCATTGATTGCTTGAAAGTTAGAAATTACAATTTATGAAAGCAGTAAATTACAATGACTAGTGCAGTGGGTGAACACTAGAAATCTTGAAAGATGTTTGAAGGACTAATACCCTCTATAATAGCATTCGGAACAAAAACCTAAGTGACGGCAGTAGACGTTTAAATGCCGATGAATTATACTAAAATTTTCTAATTTCCATCTATTTTACAATTGAATTAAAATATTTACAATGTGTGAGTCAATGTGCTTAAGTAAAGACGTGGTCCTAACACCATGTTTGGCACTACTAAAACATCTGATTGAAATTTAAGTCAAAATTAATAATTAATTTTAACGACACATTTCATATGACTCACAACTTTTCAACCATACATTCTATCAACTTTTATCAAAATTTGTTAAAATTTTGATTTTAATATCCACCAAACAAGGACTAAGTTACATACATATATTTTATGTAGATCAAATGATTTAATATAGTATCTGCATAGGCAAAGTTAATTACAATTCTTAAAAGTAGTAAATTACAATGGCTAGTGCAGGGTCGAACACTAGAAAGTTTGAAAGATGTTTGAAGGACTAATACCCTCTATCATAGCATTCGGAACAAACCTAAGTGACGGCAGTAAACGTTTAAATGCCGATGAATCATACTAAAATTTTCTAATTTCCATCTATTTTACAATTGAATTAAAATATTTACAATGTGTGAGTCAAGGTGCTTAAGTAAAGACGTGGTCCTTGACACCATGTTTGGCACTACTAAAACATCTGATTGAAATTTAAGTCATAATTAACAATTAATTTTAACGACACATTTCATAGGACTCACAACTTTTTAACCATACATTCTATCAACTTTTATTAAAATTTGTTAAAATTTTGATTTTAATATCCACCAAACAAGGACTAAGTTACATACATATATTTTATGTAGATCAAATGATTATTATATCATAGACGTATCCGTTTCATCCAGGGTAAACACTCTCCATCGCCATTTAAATGAATTATGTACTTGTTAGGTTTTTATTTGAAAAATAAGTAGCTTCCTACCATTGGGGCGTATCTATAATATTATCTTTAATAAAACCATAAGAGAAAGCCTATATTTGAATGTGTTATTTTTTCCTTATTTTAGAATAAAAAAAATTATTTAGTTTGAAAATAGCTTTTACGTTTACTTTAAAATAATTCGTTTCTAACTTTGATCAATTTAAAAAATATTATTTTAAAACTTATGAATAAATATTCAAGCTTAAATAAACATGACGACAAAATGGACTTGTCAAAGCAACAATAATGTCACTTTGGGATGGAAAGTTTTTGATAGAACATACTAATATACCAGCTTTTACGTTACGGTCGACGATTTCACTAAATGGATTTTCTTAGTTACAGTACATGTATTAAATAAATATATTCAGATTTTGAAAGAAAGTATATTATATTAAATTTTTTGATAGATTTTACCAATGATATATATATTTAATTCAAATATAAATATAATTAGTATAAATGAATCATTTTGTTTGATAGTTTAGCACCGTCTAGTATGATATCGATGCCACCACTGTTTGAAAATTTATGCAGAGCGCACTAGATCTGTTTTTATTGACGTTTAGAGTTTTCGAGATAATCGAACGGCAGTTCCATACATTTCAAAAATTTGCAATTTTTATTCTAAACCTTTAATTAGAGAAGTGTTGGTCCTAAACCTTTCAAATTGGTGTGATGAAAGAAATTTGGGACGATTTTCATCCAAAAATCAACGTTAGACCTAGTGATGGCTCGGCTCGGCCCTCAAAACCACGAGCTCGGCTCGTGGGCGAGCTTGGCTCGGCCCACAAGCTCGTGAGCTCACGAGCCGATCCGTGAGCCCACGAGCTTTTTGAATTTTTTTTTTTTTACATTTTTTTAAATTTCTTCTTTGAATTTTTACGAGCCCACGAGCTCGTGGGCCTTATCCACGAGCCCCTCATGAGCTCGACGAGCCGAGCAAGTGACGAGCCCGAGCGGCTCTTGGCTCGTTTTTTACGAGCCGACGAGCCGCTCGACTCGGTTGTCACCTCTAGTTAGACCATAATTTGACTATTTTTTGAAAGGACAAAATGCTTTTTTAACCTTTTATTAACTAAAAAGGGTAATTTACATTAGAAGATCCAAACCTTTTAAAAGTATGCAGGAAATGTCCCCATTTTTAGTAAGTGTGCACCGACTTGACCTTTAACGTTTTTTATCCAAATATTTGTCAATTAACAAAAAAATTCATTTTCCCCAATCCACACAACCATCCAACTCCGATCTCTACACCCAACCCACTCAACTAGATCAATTGGTAAGTGGGGGAGTCTCTGTTCCCATCGTTATTGTTGGGCTTGAAGATAATTATTTTATCATTGTTTATTTCTTTCCAATTTTTAAAGATTCTTGCTAAGAGGAAATGGAGTTGATAGGAATGTAAAAGCGGGGTCGGTGGAGGGGGCGAAAATGGGACTACGATGCTATTGTGAGGTTGAAGTTGTCGAACAATGTTCATCTTTCGCGATTCACGTAACCACCCAGCCCCAACATCTAACCCACCCAATTACACCCATTGTTAGGTGGAGGAGCCTCAATCTCAAGTAGTGTTAGAGGACTACTGCCACGTTATCCTTTTGAACACCACTTGTTTAAAATTTTGGTCAAATCGGTTAATTATCACACATTTTCACCAACCAGCTATAATCGGTTAATTGGCCCCCAAGAACTATGGTTATAATTAGGAGGGTTGGGCCCCACCCCACGTGAGGGCTGTCAAATTGAGCGTACACCCTTATTCAAACCTAAAGCACTTTCTTTTAATGATTCTAAGGTTGAGTGATTGTGAAAATCGAGGAGAAATGTGCCAACCCTGTCAACTTTTACGATCATTAAGGTAATAAACAATTGAAATAACCATTGACTATGAACCGGCTGCATAACGCATTCAAAGTAGAAATTGACACAATCTTCCACAACTCAATTACACTGGAAGTGCAGGGAAACAAAACCAGAAACCACTTTTTTTAAGTCTCAACCCTTGTGACTTTCTCAGTGCGATCAGCTCATTAGTTCAAGTCCTTCGTGCTTATTTCTTATAGAGTAAAAGCTGATTATCTGATTTTAAGAAGGTTTCATTTGAGTTGGTTCTCTCCGAAAGAGTTTTATGGCATGTGAGTTTATCTCACCTCAATAATTAATCTGTTTTTTCTTTCAATGAAGAGATTATAGCATGTGAATACTGCTGATTTTTCTGTTCTATCCTGATGCATTATGCTTAAATCAGTCCATGATCATTTTGTGTGATGGATTTGACAACCTGGTGTGAATTTGAATAATTCTTTTTTTATTTTACTTTGAGAGTCAACGAAAGCACACATACTGCTCGCATAGACTATGTTGAGATCCATGGTGTTATAATCTCGTTTTCTTGAAGAAGTCGTAATTATTATTAATTCATTGACATATGTGCTCATATTGTGATCAGATTCTATTTTGCTGCTATTTCTTTCATTATTGTGTTTGAGTTCAAGTTCAAGTACCTGTTTAGCCAGTACAAGACGCGAGGTAATTCGAGCAACTAATGGCGTTGTTGCCACTGATAACGGTCAGTGTTCCACCATAGGGAGGAATGTTCTCCTTGAGGGTGGCCATGCTGTTGATGCAGCAGTTGCTGCGGCTCTTTGCTTGGGCGTTGTGAGCCCTGCGTCTAGTGGCATTGGCGGTGGTGCTTTTATGCTTGTCCGTTCAGCTGATGGGGTCTCCAAAGCCTTTGATATGAGAGAAACCGCTCCTAAGAAAGCTTTCGAGGTATTCAAGTTTTTGCCATCTTTAAGATCTTTTGGTTACCAAACCGATCATTTCGAAGTGCTTACTTTTATGAAGGGATAAAGATACTTGACCAGGGTGGCCCCCTTGTTGGCTGGGGGTCTATGGGCCAAGTAGCAGGATTCTTTATGAAGGGAAGATCTAATCGAGTTGCTTATGTATGGTGCATAAATTCTTTCCAGGACATGTATGCTGGAACTGTTGCCCTAAAGGCAGGTGGCGCTCTCTCTATTGCAGTCCCGGGAGAACTTGCAGGCCTTCATGAAGCTTGGGAACAATATGGGAAGATCTCTTGGGATAGACTCGTAAAACCAGCTGCACAACTTGCACATAATGGATTCAAGATTTCACCGTATCTCCATATGCAAATGGTGAAAACAGAATCAGGCATCATGGCAGATAAGGGACTTCGTGAAATGTTCACATCTAACGGTAGCCTTTTGCAACCTGGTGATAAAATTTATAACAGGAAACTGGCAAAAACTCTGAAAGCAATATCAAAATATGGAGTGAAAGCATTGTATAATGGAACAATTGGGTTCAATCTGGTTAACGATGTGAGGAAGGCCAGAGGAATTCTAAACATGAGAGACTTGCAGCATTACCAAGTTAAACTGAGAAAACCGATCTCAGTAGACTTCATGGGAGTTAGAATACTTGGTATGTCTCCGCCTTCTTCTGGAGGCGCTGCAATGTCACTTGTAAGTACAAAACTCAAATTTCACCATTTACTTCTTTCTTTTTCCCAAAATTCCCTCACTTTTTGCCTTTTGGGACTGCCTCAGATGCTAAACATCCTCGCCCAGTACGAAGGGCTGTTAAACATATCACATTCGCTTATGATCCATAGAGAAATTGAAGCTTTGAAACATGCCTTTGCCATGAGGATGAACCTTGGCGATCCGGATTTTGTCAACACAACAGATGTTCTCAAGGATATGCTGTCAACCAAATTTGCAGCCAAGTTGAAGAAGACCATTTTTGATAATATGACATTCAATGCCAGTCATTATGGTGGAAAGTAAGCAGCTCAAGTTGGTCATCTGATTTATTCGTTCTAGGACTCTTTCCTACACTTTTCATGTCGAATTTTTGTGACTAACTTGAAAACATGCTGTTATCGCTCCTATAAATGTTCATTAATTATCCATTCTCACTCCAAATACTGCTTTTAATGTAACTTTTAGCTTCTTAATAGGTGGAACCAGATTCATGATCATGGTACCAGTCACATATCCATTGTCGATGGTAAAAGAAATGCTGTGTCCATGACAACAACGATAAATTCATATTTTGGCGCAAAATTCCTTTCACCAACTACTGGGATACTTCTCAACAATGAAATGGATGATTTCTCAATGCCTGCAAAGAATTTGAAAGATTTTCCACCTCCTGCACCAGCCAATTTTATCTATCCAGGCAAAAGACCGTTGTCATCTATGAACCCCATAATTGTCCTCAAGGTACAAAGTCGCCTTCATGATCCATCTACTTGTCTAATGCTGGACCAACATGCAAATGACACAATCGGACCCTTATCATGTTTAATGTTCCTTATAATGTGCTTCCGTTCAAGATTTTACATTTTTTTTGGTTTCCCATTTTCGGCATCGTAGGGAAAAAAACTGAAAGCTGTCATTGGTGCAAGTGGTGGATCTTTTATAATCGCAGGCACAACAGAAGTATTTCTGAATTACTTTGCTAGAGAAATGGATCCATTCTCCTCTGTCATGGCTCCTAGAACTTATGATCAGGTAACTACTAATCATCATTACGTTTCTCAAATTTCTGCCATCTCTCTCGCGATTCTTGTTTAGACAACAGGATCGTAAGCTTTACGATTCTGAAGTCGAGATAAATGCGGCAAACTTCATGACTCATAAATAAGATTTGGAAATGGTGATATTGTTTGTGCAGCTTATTCCCAATGTGTTGCAGTATGAGAACTGGACAGCAGCTACAGGCGATCACTTTGAGGTTTCTGAAATGACACTTGAAGCTCTCAAAAGGAAGGGACATGTCCTACAAAGTCTTGCTGGAGGGACAATATGCCAATTTATAGTACTGGAGGAATTGGATTCATCAACATCTGCGAAACTTGTTGCAGTGAGTGATCCAAGAAAGGGTGGATTTCCAGCTGGTTACTAATTCTGGCTGATTCACTAATTTCTCTCCATTCTTCTAAATTCAGCACTTAAGAAATGTAAGAAGTTAATAAAGCAGTGGTAATCAAGAAAAACTTTGCAGAGTACTACTTACATTGTTCAAGAACAAAAAGAAAATGCAAAAGAAAAAAAAAAAAAATCTTGTCATGTTTCAGATGAAAACAAAAGAAAAGGAAATCGCACGAACAGGGCGGAGCTAGGGGTGCAATTTATTTTTTATTTTTATTTTTATTTTTTCATACTGAGCTCATACATGGAAAAAAAAAATATCATTAATTTTTGTTCAGCTTACTAAAGTAACTGGGCCTTGGGGCCCAGACCCGTCCCTTGTCCTCCGTCCCTGCACACGAATGTAAACGCGTCACACCTCATGCTGATGCACACGTTTACTAATTCGAATAAAATAGAAAGGTCATTGTGATAACAATTCTTGACAAATGTATAGTTGCAATGTAATTGTGTAGAGAACTTGTGCTCCATCCTAAAAGGTTAACTATAAAGAATATTTAGGACTCATGTCAGACTCGTTTGACATGATTTTAGTTTATTTTTTCCTGTAGAATAACTTTTGGAGGAAACTACCTTAATTTCTATTTGAAAATTAATTTTTTTTTAAAATTTCAATTCCAAACGTGCTTTTAGAGGAGGCTATATTGAAAAGCTCTTCTATTTAGAATAAAAACTTTCGTAAATTTAGGCAAACAAATTCAAAAGTAGCTTCTGAATTTTGAAAACTCATTTTGACTTTTTAAAAATAATGTCAAACATGCCCAATCTCTTCATAAAATGAAAAAACATTCTCATGTCCATGCAGTGCAACATATCTCCAACAATCTCCCCGTCCCCTCAAACCAAGAACTACATTATCATTATCATGGCCAAATGTAATTAGTACCCCGTCAAACGATGACATCTTCCGCCCACATCCTTTCATGGCACGTTTTGTACATCACATTGGATTATGCTGCATACGATTATGAAGGGTAGGACTAAGGTGTAAAAGATAATACCTTCCATCGAGATATACATCATTCTTCAATCCTTAAAGAATGCTTCTTTAGAATAGTTTCAAAACTAGTAATTGAATTTTTGAGAAGTTGAATATCATTCTTCAATGAATTCAATTTCTTACAATTGGATACTATTCACTCGCAGAAACGGGCAACCAACGATTGTTGAGAGTGGCATCACTCGTATCCTTTGGTGCACAATATCCCTCGACTTCTTTCCCAGACATTTCAGCACACACAGCTCCCACAGCAAGGGCATCTTCTTTGCACTTCTAGGCTTTCAATTTTGCAGAAAGATAACATCGTTGCAAGCAAGACGAAAGCCCACACGTTGATCAAGAGGTTTCTTTATTAAATCTGTATTCAACAGAAGAATTGAAGCAGTAAAGTTTTCTGCATTAAAAATAAGGAGCCCAAGTTAGTGCAAGGTCAA
>CAIGRP010100381.1:0-10294 GCA_903798385.1 Fraxinus cuspidata | reverse complement strand
TTTAAGTTTGAATTAAAATCATAACTGTCCTTCAGTGATCATTTGTGAAACAAATTAAAACTTCAGTGACCGTTTGTGAAAGTGCATGAAACCGTTTTGTAATTTTTAGGTAAGTTCAGTGTCTGTTTGTGAAATTAACCCGATACATAACTATATAATATCAAGAAATTAGGATTCACGTGTTGAACTCGCTCTATTTAAATGAAAAATGAAAAAAATATATATTTTAAAAGAGAACCACAAACTTAAGATAACCAAAAAGACATATCACAATTCAAGCTATGAAGATATAAAGTTCAATTGTCACACGTTAACTAAAAAAAAATAAAAAATCACTAAAATTTGTAAATAATGTAAAGCTTGAATTACAAAAAATGAACGCTTTTATTCATCAACTTACACTACAATCTAACTTGAATTTTTTTATTTATAGAAAACCTAAAGTACAAAGATAAACATGTACAAACCTTCAAAATGTACAATATGATGTGCGGCAAGGGGCAAAAAAGTAGAGTCGATCTTGATTTATTAAGGATATAGTATAGAGTTTTAGACTAATTACAATCCAAATTAAAAATTTTAGGGTTTATGTATTTTTTTTAACTCAACCTATAAATTGTAAATAAAAAATCGATTAATTCGAGTACCCACGAATCCATTTCAAGAACTAAAAATCAACCCGAACCTAACCTAACAGTTATCGGTTTTCGATTTCGATTCCTAATTTATTTTTTTGGAACTAAATTGGAACCTCTGGTAATGGTTCAATTTCAGTTCGAGATGTTCGATTCAGGTTTAAATGTCCAGATCTACTTATTATTCACATTTTGGATTGGGTGGTTCGCTGTGGTCTGAGAAGAGTGGGTTTAGAGTAGGGTAGAGGTGGCAATAGGTCGAGCCGGCGTATGCACATGAGCTCGGCTCGTTACTCGTGGGCCGAGCCAAGTTTCGACTCGCGAGCCGATCATTCTTTTTAAAGATAAATATTTAAAAATTAAATAAACCCTTCTCCTTAAACAAGGCCACGAGCCGGCTTGTAGGCGAGCCGAGGGGACTTGCTGGCTCGGCTTGACTTTTCACAAGTCGAGCAGCCCGCTCGGCCTGTTTGCCACCACTAGAGTAGGATGGGGTAGGGTCCTTGGTGAACAAGATGTTCCTTTTATTATTTTTTTAGACGTGTTCCATTCCTATCCCATTTTTTGAAAATAGTTGGGATTCATATTGATTTTAAAAGAAAAAAAAAATAAAAACAATTGATGGTAGATTAACAGCAGATTAAAAGGATGGAGACGAAAAAAGCAAGTTTATTTATGTTTATTTGTATCGAGTATTAAGCCCCGATTTGATGTAAATTAAAATCAAATTTTTAGGATATCTTTTGATAAAAAAAAATGACGAAACATGTGGTTAAGAAGTTATGAATCTTATAAAATATGTGGTTAACATTAATTATTCACTTTGATTTAAGTTTTTAATCAAATTTTAATAAATACCAAACAAGGTTGGGGAAATAGATTGTTGCTTCTACTTGTCTTGTTTGCTGTATTGAGTTGTGTTAACACATCGTAAATGAGTTGTGCTTTGGGCACCGATTCTTGTACCTCATGGACTCTAACCATCGTTCCCATTTGTATTAAATTTGGAGAAATTGTACTCTGGTCCCCAAACTAATGCTAAAGTAGCACATTAGTTCCACGCCTTAAAAAGGAGTAAGCTAATCACCGACATAGTTGCCAAGTCCTTTGCTAAAAAATCTAAATTTGTTAATCAACACATGGACATCAACGAAAAATGCGAGGGCTATGCAACACAATAAATATAAAATTAGACAATTTACGTTATTGAGAATTGATCGTGTAACTATAAGAAAGTTTCAGTACCAACTTGTTTATTTTTAAAAGTTAGAGACGACGTGTAAG
Source organism: Fraxinus cuspidata (assembly GCA_903798385.1). Classification (NCBI taxonomy): domain Eukaryota; kingdom Viridiplantae; phylum Streptophyta; class Magnoliopsida; order Lamiales; family Oleaceae; genus Fraxinus; species Fraxinus cuspidata. Next base: position 8,375 of record CAIGRP010100381.1, on the reverse strand, counting down.
TAAATTTAGTCATTTAGTGTTGATTACAAAAAACGTTTGGCCAAACTTAGAAGTTTCTAACAAATAGCCTTTGGTCAAACATGGAAAACATTTTTTAGTCTTGATGGCCGTAACACTTATTGAAAATGTTGATGAGTATGATATGATCAGGAATCCCATGGTTTATAATTGAATAATTATCTTATTAATTATTTCAAGCTAAAGGGTCCACCCGACGTGTCAATCTAGCACGATTCATTGAATTGTAATGAGCAATTACATAATACAAAAAATTCCAAAAGGTACACGACAATGGTCAGTCACCAACTCCCGTCTTGCCCGCTGGATTAGCACAACTATGGCTCAACAGTTCTTGGTCCTCTTTTTTAAAATTTATTTTTAATTAAAATGGAAACTATATTTTTTATCAATTTTTGAACCATGCATTTTATCAATATTTATCAAAATCTACAAAATAAATAATAATAATATTTTTTTTATTTTTTACCTAAATCAAACATGAGCTTAATTCGAGTTGAAGGCTCGTCACTGGACTCGGACTACATTATTTTCCGTGATCTGTATTGTCATTTTCAATAATCGATATAAATGATTTGTGTTATATGCACTTAGTTTAACATGGTAGTAATATACTAGATAATGTGTTATATCCTAATATTTATTTTGGCACCGTTAAACTTGAAGGAGAATTTAAAAGAAAGTGACATACCATGAGTTTACTCGTTACAACTTCACTACCTATTAATGGATTGTTATGAACTCGTCATCCCGTATCTACAAATAGTAAACTTTAAAAATATAGGGAAATTTACAAAATGCATCAAGTATTTAGCGTATATTTTAGCTTATAAATAATTCATTAGTCATCGTATTTTTTATTTGTAAGAATGTTTTACTTATAATTCAATCGTATCTTGTAAACTAGTTGTCTTAGAGAAAGTAATTGAAACAAAATATATAAAGATGACAAAAAATCGTTGATTTGGTAAATTGAGAAATACAACCCAAATTATCCTACACTGATTTTGGGTGATTTAGACTAGTCGAGATATGGTGTCCAATTTTTATTGTCCACCAAATTAATTATTGATACATTTTTAAATTAACATGTCATCTCAAATTTATACTCATTAACTCCACCACTAATCCACCGAATTGATGATATGTTAATTTAAATTGATGCTTCAATAATTGATTAGATAGATAGCAAATTGGACATCAAAAGTTGGATAATAGATATCAACTTGATTTAGACACCACCCAAAAGCCAAAACCACGTTCCAAAAAAAAAAAAAAAAANTTAGATAGATAGCAAATTGGACATCAAAAGTTGGATAATAGATATCAACTTGATTTAGACACCACCCAAAAGCCAAAACCACGTTCCAAAAAAAAAAAAAAAAAAGCAAGTTTTTCCACTATCTCAAAAATGATGCCAACCAAAAAGACCAAAAAAAAAATCTCCCTCGCACACCCTGATGTCTGAAACAACTTCGATAATAAATGCGAAGCTTTGTTTGATAGAAATTAAAATTCAATTTTTAGTAAATTTTGATAAAAATCGATGAAACGTGTGGTTGAACAGTTGTGGACCCTATGCAATATGTGGTGAATTAATTTTTGATTTAAATTTAGATTTTAATCAAATTTTTTAGCGATACCAAATACGCGCAAGACAAAAATTTATAGGCCCTCCATCTATCTTGAATAACCCAAATATTAAACAAGGACTGGTTTAGACGAAAAAATAAAAATAGTGATTCCTCTCTGTTTCTCACTTTTGTCTTACTTAACACTCCCTGTGTATTTCTGCTCATTGGCTCTTCTTTTGTCTCATGCATCATCTTCACCTGCATAAGAATGCCGAGTCCCCTCCCCTTTTCTCAATCTCTCTACATCTCTATACCAATTTTCTCTTCTACAGAAATTATTTCTTTAATTTTCGGCAATGGCGACGTTGAAATCTTCTTCTGATCAGAGTTCTGGTACCCCTTTTCATTATGATCTCTCTTTCCTTGTCCAATTGAATTTGATGGATGACTAACATGCTGTGTGTGTTGGTTGTAAGGTGCTGCACCACAGGTCCAGAATGGTGAAGATTTCAAAGTTCAAGTGTTCTCATCATCATCAGAGGTGATTTTTTTTTTTGGAAATCCCTAGTTTGGTCTTAATTGATTCCAAAATATAATTCTGTGCTAACCCGAATTATGAGTGATAAGTGGTACACACCATGCGCCTCCTTCATTGATCTCTATGCATTGAGATATTGAATTGCCATCACATATAGCTTGCAATTCTGCTTTAAATTTCGTGCAAGCCCCATAGAAGACATGTAAAATCCAATACGCTTTAATTAAAGTAGTCACGAAATAGCCCTCAACCCACGGTCGCCCGGGATTCCCTTTCTGTCTGTGCTTTTAATTTGGATGAAACTCTATCTAGTGGCTGGTATGTTTTCTCTTAACATATCTCCTAATATTCTGTGCTCGTATCATGATCAATGCTCATTAGCCAACACCAAATTTATAGAGATAAGGTTTAGTTTGTTGTTGTATCATGATTAACGCAGCATATCAAGTATTTTATCCTAAAGGGTGGTTTTAAAGCTTAAATTGAAAACGGTTTCTAGAATTGAGATGATAGGTCTGTAAATTGTTTTTTATACTTGTAGAATTGATCTTGCAGAATCATATGAAATGCAAAGTGCATCTCTGATTCTCAATGTTAAAGAAATTAGGAGGCATCGAAAACAAAGAAATTGTTGGAGTTTTGTCTAATCCACCATACCCATAAATGTATCACCTGTTCCAAAATCGTGCCTGAGGAGCCTCTTTGTACCATCTAAAATAAGCATTTTCTGCAAAAGAGTGTCAGAAATAGTACTCCTTGTGAACAATGTGATCGAAAACAGATCATATGGCCTTAATAGTTACTAGATAGGACCAAGAAACAGGCGCACCAAGAAACTTTCATTAGATTACTGTTCACTAGTAGAATCAATGCAGCACAATATTGTTAACAGAAAAAAGAATGATAATTAAAAGGGTGCCAATGAGACTGATGAGAAACTCGAAGTAAATATGCAACTCAGGACTTACAGAGTGATAAATGGCTAAAAAACATCAAATACTTTTAGATGGCAGATTAATAGCATGTTTGGGAAGTGTAATTAAATGGTTTAAATTTAAAAAAAAAAAGTAATAAGTGGTGGATAGCATTTGTGGATCCTAGGAAATGTGCAAATAAAAATTGATTTGATCAATTATAACGTGTCTAGAGTGGGAGCTGCTCATAGTGACAGAACAATGGACACTATCCTGGAAAATTATACAGCGGGCGTTAACCGTAATATCAGTTTGTTTGAAATCAACTTGTTATTAGAACCTTCCTTTCTATTACAAAGTACTTCAGTGCATTTAAGTATGTGTGCAGAATGGATTAACATTTTAGTTTAGCTCAGTCAAGGTGTTCATTTAAAGTGCAGTTCTCTTTAATTCTAAGGGACTTGATTTTGAAGTGAGTGGTGTTTCATGTAATTTTACTATGCATTTCTTCCTTAAACTGCATTTTGATGTTTTTTATGTATTGATCAGTTGCTCGAGAAGCTGCATGACAAGTGGTCAGGGAAGCGAAAACCCTACCCTGCAATGTATTCTAGTATATTTGATGGAATTATTCTCGACCCAGAAATGATGGTCATTCCAATAGATGATCACATGGTTCATCGAGGACATGGTGTCTTCGACACAGCTATTATTCTTGACGGGTAAGGTCATTCTGTCTGGAATTTTGATTAATGTTCTTCACAGTTCAAATAGATTGATATGTTGAAGGTGTATAAGAGGATCATTTAGAGTTGGAAATATTGTATCTGAATTGGATATATTCAAATTCATCCGAGAGTTACAGATGCTATAAATCCTACAATATAAACTTAGTTTTTCTAACTCACTTTTCCTATATTTTCTCTTGTGCATGAAATATTGGTTATCCTAATAGCCCATCCCAGGAGAGCTCTTTGTATGGACAACTTAATAGATTTATGTAATCAAGATTAGACCCATTAAAGGGTTGTTAAAGTAATCAAGCTTTTCATATGTTATTTTTGGGTTAAAAGATAGTTCACTGAAATTTTAGCAAAGTTTCATGTCGATCACTAAACTTCATTTCGTTTGAAGTTGGTCATTGAATCTAAACTTTGTTACAATTAGATTAAAGTTCTCTATCATTCTGTCAATAAAAAAACTGACGTGGCAACCTCGATGACAAATAACTAGATGGTCACTTCATCTTTTCTCAAGTTGAGAAATTTGGATGGAGTAAGTAAAATGAAACGTTTAGTTTCAATGACCAACATGAAGTTTCGTTGAAAGTTTAGTGGCAAAAAGTGTATTTAACCTAGTGTCTTTCAGATGTTACTTTCATTGATATCCGAGTGCAATAGTTGAGTTTATTGTACTGGTTGCCACAGATTTATCTATGAGCTGGATGTCCACCTTGCCCGTTTTCTTAGATCAGCATCCAAAGCAAAAATTACTTCTCCCTTCTCCCAATCAACTCTTAGAAGCATTCTTATTCAGCTTGCAGCAGCATCGCAGTGCAGGAAAGGAACTCTTCGGTACTGGTTGAGTGCAGGGCCTGGAGACTTCTTACTCTCTCCCGCAGGTTGCCCAACACCTGCCTTCTATGCTATAGTCATTGATGAAGATTTCTCTCAATGCAAAGAAGGTGTCAAAGTAATAACGTCTACTATCCCAATGAAATCACCTCTCTTTGCCACTATGAAGAATGTAAACTACCTGCCAAACGTCCTCTCGAAGATGGAAGCCGAGGAGAAGGGGGCATTTGCATCTATATGGGTTGATGAAAAAGGCCATATCGCCGAGGGTCCAAATGTGAACGTTGCTTTCATAACTCCTGAGAAAGAGCTTGTCTTGCCGTCCTTTGATAACATTCTAAGTGGGTGCACTGCAATGAGGCTTCTTGAGTTAGCACCTAAGTTGGTGGAGCAAGGGCATTTGAAGAGTGTGAAAACTGCCAATCTCTCTATGGAGTTGGCCAAAGGAGCTTCTGAAATGATGTACGTTGGAAGCACACTGCCAATATTACCAATTGTCATGTGGGATGAGAAGCCTATAGGAGATGGTAACTTCTTTAATTTCGTTTCAGCGGAAAAATCTTTTAATGAATATTTATGTGGTACTATTAACCTTAAGCGTGTTTCGCTAAGCTTAGAAAGTGTGCTTTTAAGTAAGTTTACTAGCAAGGAAACATGTGAGTTTTAAAGATAATTAATTGTTTATTAACAAAAATTGAAAATAAGTAACTTCCTTTACTTATAGAATGACTTTTTTATGTTTTGTGCCATATAATGAGATATACGGTGACATCCAGTGGCAAGTCCAAATCACTTACCTTCTAAAAAATTGGGAAGTGCGTTTTTACCATGAAAGACCGAAATTCCTGTTCTTTTACTCATCTTGAGTATGCATGAGACAGTCGCTAGACATGTATCACTGTAGATTGCTCATCTCTACCAAAATATATCCAAATAAAAAATCTTTATTTGTCAAAAAGGGAATTGACCATGACCTTGTGTGCTGCAGGAAATGTGGGAAAATTGACAATGGAACTTTCAGATTTGCTGTGGGAAGATATGGTTGCTGGCCCTGAAACGCAGAGGGTCCCAGTTCCTTATGCATAGGAAACTGTGTTGTTCAATTGTTGCAGAAGGTATCACTGTCGATGTTTTGTGATATGAATGTCAGCATGTTTTGCAGACACGACTAGATAGGATTAAAGATCTTTCATCGCCGCATAATAGTGTGCAATAAACATTTCGTTATGTTCTATTTGCTTTGTTTCAAAAATTTTAGCCTTGTTATTTATGCCTTCTTTGTACTCTAGTCGTGGCTGTGCCCTGCATGATATTTTATGCCATATAGTTTTATAATCACCATGGTACATTTTTTATGGTTTAATAGCACAAGACATCCATACGTTTAACTTGTTGTGTACAAAACGTTCCTACATTTCAAATTTTTACATTTTTACCCATATTTTCACGTTTCAGTGCGGAAAACGTCATTTTCACCAATTTTTAATGTAAAATAACCAATACACCCTACAATTTAAATAAAAAAATAAAAAATAAAAAACAAATTGCAATTATAAACTTTTTAAAAAGTGTAAATGAGTTCAAAAGCCTTATTAATGATGTGTTTGAGGGAAGCCGACGATAGTGACCAATGCCGAGGGGCAGCGGACCACTCCTTCGGTCGTGGCCCATCCGGTGGTATGGAGGTTCGGTGGTGGTTGGTCGGAGTGTTTTGGCTTCAAAAGTGGCAGAGGGAGGAGAGAAAGAGAACATTTTTTAAAAAATTAATATTTTAATAATTTATTGGACTGATTTGCACTTTTTTAAAAGTTTGGGAGTATAATTGCAATTTTTTTTATTATTTAAATTATAGGGTGTATTGGTTATTTTACATTAAAAATTGATGAAATGACGTTTTCAGCAATGAAACGTGAAAATAGAGGTGAAAATGCAAAAATTTAAAATGTAAGGACGTTTTGCACACATCAAGCCAGACATATGATGTCCATTTTTTATTATTGCCTTCTAAAACAATGAAGCAACTCTGTTTTTTCCATGACAATTAGCCAGGCACGGACCTACATGAGGCCAAGTGGGGGCGGCCAATTTTTCAGATTTTTTTTTAATTTTTTTTTGTCCAGGTTTTTTTTAGGTTTTCAAAATTTTTTCCAAGGTTTTTTTATTTCGTCCCCACTGAATATCCTTTCTGGGTCCGTCCCTACAATTAGCTATCGTGAAATATGTAACACGTAGGTATTATGTTAGATGTCCTTTTAGAATGTTAAAATAGTAATGTATGGAAATTGTAGTTGCAATAAAAGAATGTTAGCTCCTTAAATACACAATTACAAAACAAGTAGATGCAATGAACGAGGAAATTGTTTAGAAACCAATGAAGGCATCAAACAGTGTGATCCTTTAAAGGACAAGCGTCCGATGATGATGTGGCATGGTCAGTGGTAATTGTACGTGTGGAGTCATTCAATATTGCTTTTGACTTGCGCAATTGTGTGCCTTGATATTTAGTTATAGAAGCAGTTAAAAGCGTTGGGACATTTTAATACCCTCTTAACTCCATAACTACTTTTATAGTAGGCCTTTTCTTTGCATTCAAATTTAAGCACATTTTTGGCTACTGCAATAAGCTCCTCTCTTGCCTTGCTCTAAGAGCTTGGTGTCAAGAATTGATTAGAGATTTTCTGCTTCCATGCATAATGAAAATCTTGCTGCTAAACTTCTTTCCTCTCTTGATCCGTCCAGTCAAGAGCTTTATAAGAACAACTCTACAACTGTAAATATCAATTTTTTCTGTAGTTGACCTTGAAACTCCAAAGTCCTAGACTTTGGCTACATATTTTCATCGAGTTTATTGATTGACAAAATGTCTCTATGATAGATGGGAATGGAAGTTGCCGAATGAATGTCAACAAGTACCACTGCCACTTCTACAACAATTTTCATTTTCATTTGCATGTTCATTGAAATTGGTATTCATCTCTCTCGTTGTGGATATGGTTGAAATGATTCCATTGAAAATGAATTCATAAATTAGCAAAGGAATTTTTGTTTATAGGCAACATCCTAATAGCTTAATTACATTCCTATGAATGATTGTGAGACAGTGAGAGCATGCCAACCTCATCGAATTTTTCTACCTGGTTTTCATCTACTAACTTGGATTTCTTTATTGCTACAACCTTTATAAACTATCCCTTGAACATTAGAAGTCCTCCTGAAGCACTAATATTAAGGGTAAGAGACCGTGTTGCATAATTTAAAAGGTTTGGGACTTCTGCTATAAATTTTCCTTGTTTTAATTAATTGAAGCTTAAAATACCAATTTGTCATTTTAAAGATAGTCAATTTATGCTAAGACGGTTGACTTTTGATCAAGTGATGGATTTTTGGACTGGACGAAAATCGCTCAGAGTCCTTTTGTTGTTCATTTTCGAAAGATTTGGGGTGTATCTACTATGATTAAAGGTTTGAAATTGCGCTGAACATTTTTTTAAAGATTTGAGACATCCATGGAAAATTTCTCTAAAATTTTGCGCTTTAACTGAGAATGCATTCAGTAAATTAAATTAATCCATGTTTGATATCAAATTGTCACGTGTCTATCTCTAATTTAGTGATGACAAATTTCTTCGCCCCGCCCCGCCTCGAACGGGTTGGCGAGGCGGGGAGGTGCGCCCCGTCTCGAATCATGGGGCAAGGCACCGTGAAGGAAAAAAAAAATAAAATTAATTAACCAAAATAATAATAATAATTAACTGGA
>CAIGRP010100375.1:0-22115 GCA_903798385.1 Fraxinus cuspidata | reverse complement strand
GGTACAAGCGAAAGGTGAGGCGTGATAGTCTCATCGGCTGTTGCTTCAGCTACTGTCGCCTTGCCTATTCCTCTGTATGTTCTATCATTTCGCTTCTTGGCTTGGAGTTTAATCCACCATTCTGGATATCCATTCAATTTGAAACAGGTTTCTTGGGTATGTCTCTTATTTCCACAGTATGAGCATTGTTCATTATTTGTGGGTTTGTTGTTTGATGATTTTCCTCCTCCAGATCTTGTAGAGGTTGTGGTTGTTGGTCCCAACTTAAGGCTTTTAGAAGCTAAGATAGCACCAGTTGTGGGTTCGGTGCTTTCTGTGGTCATTACAACTTGTCTAATGGCCTCTCTACGGACAAAGGCGTATGCCTGTTCAACTGTGGGGAATGGATGCAGCTGAAGAACATCCCCCTTGATTTTATCTAATCAGTCATCAAGGCATCCAGAAAGGTACACACCCGGTTCTCCTGAATGACATAATTGTAGTGTTTGATATCTTTCGGGCATTCCATGGGATTTGGACGACGGAAATCTATTTCACGCCAGAGTCCCTGTAGATCATTGTAAAATTTTTCAAGAGATCCACCATTCTATCAAAGATGAGAAACTCGACGCCTGAGGTCGTATCAAAATATGTGGTAGCAATGGAGTCCAAAACAAGTTTTGCTGTAGGAAATCGTATAAAGTTGCTGATTAACGATGGATCCATGGAGTTAATCAGCCATCCTTTGACAATGGCGTTATCAGTACGCCATTTTTTAAAGGACTGGTCAGTCAGAGGTGGCTGAGGAAAGTCACCATTGATATATCCCAGTTTGTCTTTGTCGGAGATGTACATCTCAACAATCTGGGACCAGAGGGCATAATTGGTGCCGTCCAACTTGATGCCTATAGGTGCAGCGGAAGTTTCTGTGGCTGGGGTATGAGACTGAGTTTTGGTCAAAACTTCAGCTATTTTGGTGGTTAGTTCTGTGAGAATGGAGGATGGGTGACCTGGTTCCTCCATACTTCCAGAACTTGCCATGGGTGTTGAAGGAGGGAAAAAAAGGGTTTAGGTAGTGATAACAGAGAGCCAAGGATCGGTTTGCTCTGATACCATGTGAAAAGGTGTATTGGTATGGGAAAGAATAATTTATTTTCTTCTTACTTTGCATTACAGTGATGTAGAAAATATAGATAGGAGAACAGATGCACCTATCTTTGGACTATACAGATTTTTAGGCTAAGATTATGGAAATCCCTTGAATTAAGAGATTTGTTCTGATGTTTATGCTTCAATTGCTCAATTATACAGCTCACTATATCTTGCGATCTTGGTTCTTCGAAGTGTGAATTGATGCTCACTGCGACTTTAGAACAGCACGCAAAATTAATGATGGTGAATTGTTTGATGTAAAGGTGTTTGAAATTTCTCTTAAGAAAACAAGTCCTCCGCAGTGCAATATTCATTTACCAAACTTGGCTCTTTTAATCGTTGTGTGATATTCTGGTGGCACATGGAATTTATTTGGGGTGGTCTACACTTCTTAATATCCCAGTCTTTCTATTTATTATCACAAAATAATAGATAAGCGTGGTGTAATTCCATGAAACTCCTCTCGAGTGTAGAGTAAATTGCATGTAAAAGTGACTCTGTGTAACTGTTTCTACTACTGGAACAACATGGTCTTGTGATTTCATCACCCACAAGATCAATGTGAGAAAATATGTGCGTGCACGACTATGTGTTTATAATCATCATTCTTCCACAACTCACTAATTCGAATGAAGCACACTAATTGAATTTTCATTTACAATGTTACAAAAGTAAAACACAATAAATTTAAAAAGATATATCTTGCAACTTTCCTTCGAAGAGTGAATTGATTAAGAAAACTAGAACAGTGTACAAATTCATCATGAAGAACGATTTGACGTAAAGGTCTTTGAATGGTATGTTTAACAAACAAGTCCACATCAAAGAAACTCATTTCCTAACACTGTTAAACTTGATTCTTCCTATTGTTATGTGTGACGACTTTTATGGCATCATTTGCCAACTTAACTAGGAATAGGTTCACTGCCAAAATGATGTCGTAACCAAAGATAGAATTGTTAGTTTATGTGAAAATATCACTGATCAATAAAGAAACAAGCAGACATACTAGGAAAACATAACCCTTGATTTAGAGGTTTTGTGTAATCATAATGTCCTTCCATCATAAACTACCTACGATAAAAAAAAAAAAAATTCTGAGGTATTTTCTTCAATTAGGCTGTTCATCTTGTACGTTTATAAATAATTTTTTGATCTGTGAATCTATAAAAAATTAGTGCTTAGCTATGTAAGAATAATAAAGTAAGAAAAATCAGGAGATGTAAAGCACTGAAACCCAAATCTGTTTCTGTTTTCTTCAACTGCAACCTATAAATGCACGCCTATAAATGCAATCAATCAATCTCAATGTTTCTGTTTTCTTCAACGGCAACCTTTTGCTAACAACTCTTATCACTTTCCTGTGTTTTAAAAGTAGTTTTTGAAACAAAAATATATTTGACTAATTTTACAGTATAAATAGAAGAGATACATAAAACTGAATTCTTTGCAATGATTCTACTTTGTATTTTTCTAATAATTTGATGACAATCATTAATATTCGGACCTTAATTATATACCTACAATGTGGAGTAGTCAACTTCCGTGTTGTGGAATGCACATCACTCATGGATGACACTATCTCAAAAAAATTAAATTAAAGTTTTCTCCTTTATGACATTCCAACGGCATAAAACAAAAAATGAAGTAATATTATTCAGAATGATCAAACAGCGTACTATTTATTTTTCGCTTTCGGACTTCCAATGGCATAAAAAATTAAACGAATTAATAAGATTCAACATTAAATCAAACATTGTATATTAATTTTTTTTCCATTTCGAAATAGCAACAACATAAAATTATAATTGAATAATATGATTTAGTCGTCAAACAATGTACATTAATCTCTTCCACTCCCCCCCCCCCCCCCCCCGACATCCCAATGAAGTAAACTAAATGAAATAATGAGGCCACATTGAATTCTGAACTATGATACATGGGGGGATAGTATTTTTCATTATACCATGACCTCTGAACTCTATATACACTGCGGATCATAATTCTCAAAACAATAAGGTTATCCATGTCATTATTTACCCCAACTCTATGTAGAGTAGATTATGAAAAAGATTGAACTTTTGAAATAAAACTTGTGTACCAGTTTCCATTGACTTCTTGCTACTTTTAGAACAATTGAATTATTCTATTTTATGGTTTTTCACTTTTTAGATCAATGTGTGCCTGATGATTGCATGCACAAGTAGGCGAATAATCTTGTATTCCATGGCAATTTGATTTGAAGACTTCTTGCATAATAGAATTTTTCTATAATGAATGATCTTGGTGTAACAATAGAAATAAAAGGGAAGGATAGGAGAGCTACATTGAAGTTTTGGCAACTACTCTAATTCTTATTTCCCAAAAAACTGATGATAACCTCCCATTTTTGGACCCAATTCTTTCATGAGACTCAAGATCTCAGATCAAGGAAAGGAAATGTTCAGACGGGTCAAATCTAGGTGTTGTAACAGAAGAATCAATGCAACAAGAAGGTGTGTCAATAAAAAATTCAAATTCTTACGCAATTAAGACAATTAAACACATAACTAATTATCAATTTGTAGTTAAATTCAACAATTCAAATATGTCAAATAATTCTTAAATTTCTAGCGCAAGCAATGGTTACCCCACACAGTAATTCCAATCCTATCGTCACCCTACACGATGACGCGCTAATGTGAAAATTTAAATTTGGGATAAGCCAATATACTGGACCAATCTGAGTCTGTAAATAACGAGAGATGCGAATTTTCCACTTTAGAGCCACCACTATTCGCCCTAACGTTTTCAGGAATTACAGTAACCAATCGAGCAAGAGTCAAATCCTGAACGCGTAAGGGCAAAATTGTCCAAATTTCACTGTAGCACTCAAAACTGAAAATGAACACCACCACAATGCCCGTCTTGTCGTCTGGAGGAAACTATCTGAAGAATCCATCACCGAAGAATCACTCATGCGCCCTCACGCGTGGTCGTCAAAGTTCCACGTGCCGCCACCGCCGATCATGCGCCACCTACCCAGGTGCACCTCAGTCTGTTGTACACGCCGGTGGTCTCCGTTTGTCCAACATGTAAGTGGTTTGGCCTAAAAACAGGAAAACATATCATGTAGCTTTGATTTTCAATTGGACAGTTTGTTTCAGCCGGTTTCTACTTCGTTTTTGTGTGTTTTCATATCAAATTTTTGCCGAAAATCCACCACCGACCTTGCTCTGATACCAATTGTAGACAATTAAACAATTACTCCAACCCACAACTACTACTATAACTCTTTGGTTGCGACTTCTAATATACCCACAAGGAACCTAGATGGTGGTGTTTGCAAAAAAGGGGCCACAAAGGAAGAGAGAAGACAAGGCATGAAGGAGAAGAAGGAAGCAGTCAGAGTTTCTCTCTTCAACATTCACAAAGCACACACGTTTCCAGCACAAGAAGAAAATGGGTATATATAGGTTATTTTATGTTACCAAGACTTTGGCCAATATCATCCAAAATTGGATCAATACTAAGATAATTGGCCAGCACATTAAAAGGACCAATCTAGAGTTATAGCGGCCATGAGCAACATTAACTAATTAAGTTGCTTCTAATGGCTCGAGTTGTTTTCGGGTTGAGCCTATAAATTGATTGTGTTGATCCAAGAGCTATAAAATATAATTCAAACTGTTTAACATCATTACTCGAGATTTATTGGGTATTAAAACCCAACAACAATAATTGTAACTTTGAATTGCCGAATAGTTTAATAATTACCTTTTATTTTTCAACCCAATTTATTCAACTGCAATATCAACAATAATGACACGTGCATTGCCCCTCCCGGCACATCCCAACTCGCAAATGATGGGGCTCTTAGTTGTTGGCAGTTCAGAGGTCGTGAGTTCGATTCGTGGGACTCTTGAAAGGCAGACTCTCTCTTGGAAGTCATGATTTATCCTAGAAGGCAAGAGTTCTCCTGGAAGGCAATGTGCAACAAGTGTTGACTCGCTCGGCACTTTGGTATATCAATGTGGGGGCTCTGGATCCTGACCAGTTTGGGGCATATCCTATGGTTTACCTGGTCTGCGTCTTGAGGGGTCGAGGCGTAGACCCCAGGATTAGTCGTCGAAGGTGTATACCTGAGTATCCAAAAAAAAAAAAAAGTAATGACACGTGCATTAGTATATAGTTACTAAGAAATGCTACCTCTCATTTTTGGTATGTATAATCATCATTCATCCTAAATTCACTAATTCAAATGAAACACATTAATTGATTATTCATTTACAATGTTCCAACAGTAGAACACAATAAATTAAATAAGGTATCTCTTGAAATCTTCCTTACTTTGAAGAGTGAATTGATGATCTATAAGAAATCTAGAACAACCTACAAGTTCATCATGAAGAACATTTTGATGTAAAGGGCTTTGAAAGGTATGTTGAGCAAACAAGTTCTCATCAAAGAAACTCATTTCCTATAACTGTTAGTAACACAACTTGACTCTTCCAGTTGTTATGATGATGATTTTTATAGCATCATTTGCAAACTTAACTTGGGATAGGTTCACTGCCGAAATGAAGTCATAGTCTAAGATAGGATTGTTAGTTTATGCAAAAATATCTTTATTCAATAAAGAAACAGGGACACAGACTAGAAAAAAAATAAATCCTTGATTTAGCCGAGGTTTTGTGTAATTATATAGTCCTTACATTGCAAACTACCTACAATAATAAAAAGAATTCTAAGATAAATTCAAAGAAATTATTTTATGATATTAACTTCATCAATTAAATTGTTCATCCTGTACATTTATAATTAATTTTGATTTGTGAATCTATAAAAAAGTAGTGCTTAGCTGTGTAGACGTTGTGAAGTAAGAAAAATCCAAGAGATGTAAAGCAACCTGAATCTATGGAATTATAACAACTCGCAAATTTAATGCACGCCTAAAAAAAAAAAAAGATAAGAAAGGTAATTAGAATTTAGAGAGAACCTTTTGGAACAGCTTCGGAAAAATTTGCAATCAATCTTAAGTTTTACATAAACGGAAACTCTAGGTCTCCAGGTGCTTCGCCCTGGTAACCGTGTAGCCACATTCAATCTCTATGTATTCTGCTTTCTTCAACACTCCATCAAAACTAGCTAATTATTTGTTAGTAGTAAATGCAACTGCAACCTTTTGATATTAACTCGGACCTCTTTCCTGTGTTTTAAAAGTAGTTTTCTTTGTCTTCATAGATGGTTCTATATTTTTAATAAAAATAATATATAGTACTATTCAATTAAAAAACATTAAATTCCAATTAATTTCACAAACCTTGCATAATAGACTTTTGATGATGCAGTTTTTTATTGAACCAAAAATATATGACTAATTTTACAGTATAAATAAAAGAGATGCACATAAAACTTACATTGAATTCTTAGCAATGATTCTAGTTTGTATTTGTCTAATAATTTGTTGACATCCATAAATATTCGAACCATATTTATATACCTACAATGTGGAGCAGTCAACTCTCGTGTTTTGGAATGCAATCATCACTCATCGACGACACTATCTCAAATATTTTACATTATTTTTTTTTCTCCTTTTCAACGTTCCAATGACATAAAACAATAAATGAAGCAATATGATGGAACACTAATTCAAACAGTGTACATTTATTTATTTTTCCCTTTGGCATTCCGATGGCATGAAAGACTAAATGAAATAATAAGATTCAACATTGAATCAAACATTGTATTTTAATTTATTTTTTCATTTGAAAATTGCAAGAAAGTAAAATTATAAATGAATAACTTGATTTATCTCTGATTCAAACATATATACATAATTTTTGTTTTTCGTTTTTTGGCATTCCAACGGCTTAAAACTATAAATGCTATAATAAAGCCACAATGCATTCTGAACTGTATACCATGATCATTGTGCATTCTGAACTATATATATAAAGGGGATTTCTCAAAACAGTAAGGTCATGCATGTCAATGTGAATCAATGTGAGCGCACGTGTAGGTGTAGAATCTTGTGTTCTATGGCCATTTGATTTGACAACTTCTTGCATAATGTAATTTTGGGTACTTCTTCACTTACCGAAAAATATATGCTTGAATGATTTCGATATCACATTAGAAATAAAAGAGATAGATACGGGAAACATTGAATTCCTAGCAATGACTAAATCTTATTTGCTAAATATATGGTGATAACTCTCATTTTGGACTGGATTTATACAACAACAATATCCAAAAAAAATAGTTTACGAGAATAAGTTAATTTAGTATGCCACCTCTCCTTTTTTGGTATGCATATACCCACCCAAGAATCACTCATTCATAGGAACCAAATTAATAGATTTTTTTACAATATTCCTCTGTTACAACACAATAAATGAAATAACAAGATTTAGATAGTTCTTATATAAAGTGTTAGGTCCAAATTGTAATGGGCTATTTCTGTGTTCAAAATCATAGTTATTGAGTTGTAATTAATGTCAAAGAGTCGGGGATTGATAGTAAATATCTTGAAAGAGTGAAAGAAAATCATGAAATATCCAAGAATATCACATATGATCAATGTGACGCAATAAAGTCAATGGAGTGTCAAATTGTACATAGGTTCCAAATTCTCAGTCACATGTTATGACTCATTTTCACATAGAAATCATTCAAATTGGAAAAATGACATTTCTAGAAGAATTGTAGCTTTTTGAGTTAACGCACTTTGAATCGTTCGAATCCGATATTGGAAGACAAAGATATGATGAAATTTTTATATTTAGTGTTGTTTATGGGTGATGATGTACATCCAAAAACATGTGAGTTGACTGCTCTACACTGTAGGTATACAAATATAAGTGGGTTCCGAATATTAATGGTTGTCATCAAATTATTTGACAAACACAACATAGAATAGATGCAAAGAATTCAATGAAAGTTTTACATGCATCTTTTTTATTTATACTGTAAAAGCATATGGTTATTCTAAAATATTTTTATTTCTATAAAAACTTAGCATAAAAATAATTCTTTTATGCAAGTTTGTAAAATTATTGGAATTCAATATTTCTATTGAATAGAATTATTTTCCTTATGAAAAATTTTAAATCTCTAACAAAGACAAAGACTATTATTAACATAACAGTGAAGTGACTGGAGTTAAAAGAAGGTTGCAGGTATGTTCACTGACAAGGAGTTGGCTACCTTTCATTTTCTTTTGAAGAAAAAGAGAATACATAGAGATTGAATGTGGCCACACCGCTACTTGGGTGATGACTTAGAAAACTAGTTTGAGTTGATGGAAAAATCCAGGTTGATTGCAAGTGCTATTGAAATAGTTCAAAACATTTTGTAAAAATTCAAATAACAAGATTATCTCGTTCTTACAAGCGTGCATTGTGCAAAGTCTTATAGTACAACTGAGAGGGGTTTCCTAGTTTTACATCTCAAGGTTTTCTCATTTAATATTTTGTATACTGCTAAGGGCTATTTTTTATTGATTCATAAATCATAATTACTTATCACATCTTTGTGCCAACCCAATATCGCACATGATGATCAGAAAATTCAAGTTTCGGTTACTAATAGTGATGGGATAAGAGAATTGGTTTTTAGAGGACTTGTTTGCTAACCATACTATATAAAGACCTTTACCTTAAACAACTCATCATAACTAATTTGCACGGTATCCCAGATGTCATAAATTGCAATGATTGATGTTAATAAGATTGCAAGATATGTAATGATGCTCGTATTTGAGAATATAGGAAGTTCTCCAATGTACTTTCTGTTAGGAATAAATACCAAAGGAACTTAAAAGTACAGCTAGAATTATAAAATAATGGAATAAAAAGAGTAACAAGGGTTTTCGTTGGGAAATTAATTTTGCTTCCTTTGAATGAGGGAATTTTCGTTGAGTGTTGTTTACACATAAAAAAACAAAGGAGCTAGCATTTCAAATTGAATTCACTATCTTGTGCCAATCTCAAAAACTCTTCCGTCATCTTCAGTGGCTGCAATACAAGCAAACAAATTGAGCATCATGTTCACCCACAACTCGACTTCGCTGAGAAGAAATACCTGTGTAGTCTATAAATTTTTTTGAAACAATAATACGAAGATCGTGAAAAAAGCCAGAACTGGGTTAACCATTTTAAAAATGTTTTTGATCTCCTCGCCTTGGATCAGTAACTACTGATGAAGAGATAGGAAGAAACTCTGGCTTCACCTGTGGGAGAACAGGAGGTTGTGAAGGTTGTCTGATGCTAAGAATTGTCATTCTCCAGTTCATTTTTGTGTGGAGGACTACACTTCTCACCTTCAGTAGGATATAGCCATCTACCATTAAACAAAGATAAAAAGCATTCCACGGTTGAGTATATGACTATTGAAATGCTATCTTTACTGCCACTGGCTCATATTGTCCAATCTGATTCAGGTTATAAACAAAGTGACACAAATTTGAAATGTTAAAAGCAATTGACTTTGTTAAAACTTATGTTCGAGCTTGTGTTTTTATATATAAATTAAATTGTACCAAAAGTATATTTTTAAATTTATGAGACTTTCCATAATAAAACTCTATAATTGACTTGTAATATTATCATCATAATATTTGTGACAAAGAAGGCAATGATTAGCTTACTCATTCCCATCCCTCCCCCTCCGAAGAAAGGGAAAAAAACACGCACACACAGAGCAATTATCTATTCTTGTCTGGATCGTACCTTGAATTTTCTGTCTAATGGAAAGCATACGGTTGAATATTTCATCTGGGTACAGGAAAATTAATTAATTATTTGAAGATAAACGCTGCAGAATGAAGCAACTTTCATTGAAGGAAACTATCAGGCAATTAAGAAATGACGGTCCATTCTGTTTACCTTTATCTCAGCTCTTGGCGCCACCCATTCACCATGAAGACCGTTTGGGCCTAAAAATGAATATCTGGGCAATATTTCCTGCTTTAGAAGAGGTAAACCACGAGATCTGCAAAATTTTCAGTACAGCAAAGCAAAGATTCATGAAAATAAAATTGTACGATTTGATCTCCCACTAGGAAATTATTTACGAATAAAACTTAGCAATGAAATAATGCACACATGAGTAAAAATAGTAGGGTGTTTAGACGAACTTAGATCAGATGATAGTATCTGCAAGCACTACATCTTGTGAGTGCCAGCTTCCTTATAACAAAATAGAAGCATGTAGCTTGAATGTATTATGAATTGAATGGTTGAGTTTCTTCATTAATTTGAATGTAGTTCGGATCACAACCTCTGTGTTAAGTCCCTTTGCGTCTGCGAGAGCTTTCGGAGAACATAATTGGTACACAGGAGAACGAAGATAAGACATCCTTGGTAAGAAGTTATGAGGAAGGAAATTCACATGATTGTTAGCACTTAAATAAACTTTGAAGTGTAGAATGAAAAAGTAAAGAGAAAAAGAAGCTTCCAATTAAGTAATGGAGTTTAGTTCTTTGGAACAGGAAAAGCAGGTGAATAAAGTTGATTAATGTAGATGTATGAATTTGAATTAAGTTATGTGCTGCTTTTGATTGAGGAAACGCCAAAGAAGAATCATTTTTGTCGTAATGAAGTCAAAATCATATTTTTAGCTTTCTCAATTGTTTTTGTTTAGCAGGAGGTCTATATTATATATATTTGAATTGGATCGATGTTTGCAGTGGATTTAGTATCTATCTAGTGTACTGTTGGATTGGATTAGAGTGGAGCCCTTTTGTGAAGTAGAACTCAATACTATATGCAACCTCAAGGTTCATTTCTCCCAATTTAATGCTTTGAAAACGAGAATTTGACTTGAAATATCTACCCATCTCCTTTGTAGAAAATTGGATTCTATACAAGGTTTCACATGAGAAGGTGGTGAAGAGAAGTTGCTTAAGTGCGTTGAAAACATTGTTTCATCTTATCTGAAATGTTAAATTTATAAAATGCTCTTCTATATTGCTTTGACGTAACTAGCGCTAAGACGAATACATGATTTTGTTGCTAATGGAAGTCCACAGAAGATCAAGATTTAGAGTCATTAAGCTTTTTGTTGAATATTAAAATTCAATATCAGTATCTTTGCAATCCTTATTTGTTATTTTTTAATGTGATTTTCTTTATTTCTCTTGGTATAACTCAGATTTTTATCAAATTTGGCGAGTTTTTAAAATTTATTTGCAGGTGATATATTTCTTCATTCGAAGTCCATTTGGAAAACAAAGAGCTTCCAATAGTTGGATTAACTACTCTTTATCTTTATCTTTAAATTGTTTATATTAGAATTTAGGTGTGACATGAATTCTTTGTTGAAAATAATTGAGAGTTCTAATTAAAGTACACATTAAGAAGACTTCTATTTGGAATGCTATCGGGAAATCATATTCAAGTTTACTTGATGAATTGTAGTTGAAATTCTACTTGGAAGCCCAATTGGAAGTAGAAATTTGTGTTGGACTTCAAGAAGACTTTGAAACGAAGAGAAACATTTTTTTGGAAAATATCTGGGATGAAGACGAGGTGCTTAGGTGTCGGGAGCATAATATGGTAAAAGCTTGCGCTGACAACGTCGGTACCCATAGAGTGGCACCACAGTGCCGTAATACTGTTTTTCTTCTATTTCATTTTGGACTCCATTTTTGCATTTTACTTCAGCTATAACTCTATTATTAGGGTTTGGATGTCCATATTTGTTCTCTATATATAATTGGATTTTCATAATGATTTAGATTAAATAGACAAAGTTGTAAACACAAATCTTTGTATTCTTTCTTCGTATTATAATAAAATCTCAATTTTCTACAAATTATTTTTTTCTTGTGTTATTTTGATCAATTATTTCATATTCTTGTTATAATCTTTTATTTTCTCCAGCAATTTAGTATTTGATTAATCCAGTATCATAAGAGCATTTGGTTTTGAAATTCTTAGGAAGATCGAGGTTTTGGTTGAGTTAAGAGCTCAACTTGATCTTTGGCAATAACAACAATGAAGCATGATATTTTGCTAATAGATCACAATACAAGATGGATTCTGTGAAATTCTGAATGTATAATCATATCATTCATCCACAATTCTCTAATTCAAATGAAACACCAATTGATTTTTAATTTAGAATGTTCCTACAATAGAGCACAATAAATTAAACAAGGTACATCTTGCTACCTTCCATACTTCGAAGAGTGAATTGATGATCTATAAGAAATCTAGAACAACCTACAAGTTCATCATGAAGAACATTTTGATGTAAAGGGCTTTGAAAGGTATGTTGAGCAAACAAGTTCTCATAAAAGAAACTCATTTCCTATAGCTGTTAGTAACACAACTTGACTCTTCCAGTTGTTATGATGATGATTTTTATAGCATCATTTGCAAACTTAACTTGGGATAGGTTCACTGCCTAAATGATGTCGTAGTCTAAGATATGATTGTAAGTTTATGAGGAAATATCTTTATTCAGTAAAGAAAAAGGACACGGACTAGAAAAATATAAATCCTTGATTTTGCTGAGGTTTTGTGTAATTATATTGTCCTTACATCGCAAACTACCTACAATAATAAAAAAGAATTCTATGATAAAAATGTAGTGCTTAGCTGTGCAGAAGTTGTGAACCAATAGATGTAAAGCAACCTGAATCTGTGGAATTATAACAATTCGCACATTTAATGCATGCCTATAAAAACAAGATAAGCAAGGTAAATAGAAATTAGAAAGAACCTTTTAGAACAATTTCGGAAAAAATTGCTATCAATCTTAAGTTTTACATCAACGGAAACTCTAGGTCACCAGGTACATCGCCCCGGTGACCGTGTATCCACGTTCAATCTCTATGTATTCTTCTTCGACACTCCATCAGAACTAGTCAATTATTTGTTAGTGAATGTACCTGCAACCTTTTGCTATCAACATGGATCACTTTCCTGTGTTTTCAAAGTAGATTTCTCTGTCTTCCTAGATGATTTTATATTTCTATTAAAAAGAATATAGTTCTATTCAATTAAAAACAATGAATTCCAATTAATTTCACAAACCTTGCATAATTGACATTTACACATGCTAAATTTTTATTGAACCAAAAATACATGACAAATTTTACAGTATAAATAAAAATGATGCTCATAAAACTTAATCTGAATTCTTAGCTACGATTCTTCTTTATATTTGTCTAATAATTTGATGACAACCCTTCATATTCGAACCTTATTTATATACCTACAATGTGGAGCAGTCAACTCTGGTGTTTTGGAATGCACATCATCACTCATCCATGACTTTACATTAATTTTTTTCCTCCTTTTCAACATTCCAACAACATAAAACAATAAATGTAATATGATTCAACATCAATTCAAACAGTGTACATTTTTTTATTATTCCTTTTGGCATTCCGACGCGTGAAAGATTAAATGAAATAATAAGATTCATTGAATCAAACATTGTATTTTAATTTTTTTTTCATTTAAAAATTGCAAAAATGTAAAATTATAAATGAATAACATGATTTATCTCTAATTCAAACATATGTACATAATCTTTTTCCCCCTTTTGACATTCCTATGACTTAAAACTATAAATGCTATGATAAAGTCACAATGCATTCTGAACTGTATACCATAGTCATTGTGCATTCTGAACTATAAATATAAAGGGGATCATAATTTTCAAAACAGTAAGATTATTCTAATCAATATAAATGAATGTGTGCGAGATGATTGTGCGCACTAGTACGTGCAGAATCTTGTGTTCTATGGCCTTTTGATTTGACAACTTCTTGCATGAGGTAATTCTTAGGTACTTTATTACTTACCGAAAAATATATACTTGAACGATTTCGATATCACATTAGAAATAAAATAGACAGATAGGAGACACTCTTTGAATTCCTGGCAATGGCTAATTCTTATTTGCCAAATAAATGATGATAACCTCTCATTTTTGGATCTGATTTATACACAACAATATCCACAAAAAAATAGTTTACAAGAATAAGTTAATTTGGAATGCTACCTCTCCTTTTTTGTTATGTAGATTATCACTCATCAAAGAATCACTCATTCATAGGAACCATAATAATTGATTTTTTTTTTCACAATATTTCACTGGTACAACACAATAAATGAAATAACAAGATTTAGATTCTTGTAAGAATAGAAGATAATTATTACATAATATTATGTCCAAATTGTAATTGGCTATTCCCGTGTCCAAAATCATAGTTATTGAGTTTTAAATAAAGCCAAAGAGTCGAGAAATGGTAGTATATATCTTGAAGGAGTGAAGCAAGACCATGAAATTTTCAAAAACATCATATATGATCAGTGAGAATCAATTAAAAGTCAATGACGAGTCAGATTGTAAGCTTCAAATCCTCAGTCACACGTCGTGACTCATTTTTTGTATAGAAATCATTCAAACTGTAAAAGTGATATTTCTAAAAGAATTGTAGCCTTGTGAGTTAACGTACTTTTAATTGCCTGAATCCGCTATCGGAAGATAAACAAATGATGAAAATTTTATATTTAGTGTTGTTGATGGGTGATGATGTACATCAAAAAATGTGTGAGTTGACTGCTCTACACTGTAAGTATATATATATAAATAGGTTCCGAATATTAATGGTTGTCATCAAATTATTTGACAAATACAACTTAGAATAGATGCAAAGAGTTCAATATAAGTTTTTTGCGCATCTCTTTTATTTGTACTGTAAAAGCATACGATCATTCTTATTTTATTTTATTTTTATTTCTATAATAACATAGCATGAATATAATTCTTTTATGCAAGTTTGTAAAATTATTAAAATTCAATATTTTCCTTATGAAAAGTTTTACGTCTCTTAGAAAGACAAAGACTATTATTTACATAACAGTGAAGGGAATGGATTTAGAAAAAAGTTACAGGTATGTTCACTGACAAGGAGTTGGCTAGTTTTCATATTCTTTTGAAGAAAAGAGAATACATAGAGATCGAATGTGGCTGCACCGCTACTTGGGTGATGCACTTAGAAAAAATGTTTAAGTTGATGGAAAAATTCAGATTGATTGCAAATGCTACTGAAATAGTTCAAAATATTCTATATAAATTCAAATAACAAGATTATCTAGTTCTTACATGCGTGCATTAAATGTGCAAATTTTTATAGTGCAACTTAGTGGAGTTTCATAGTTTTACATCTCAAGGTTTTTTCTCCTTCAATATTTTGTACACTACTAAGGCCTTTTTTTCATTGACTCATAAATCATAATTACTTATCACATCTTTGTCCCACCCCAATATTGCGCATAACGATTAGAAGAGTCAAGTTTCGGTTAATAATAGTGATGTAAAAGAGTTTTTTTTTAGAGGACATGTTTGCTAACCATACTTTATAAAGACCATTACCTTAAACAACTCATCATAACTATATGACATTAATAAGATTGCAAGATATATAATGATACGCATATTTGAGTATATATGAAGTTCTCCAATGTACTTTATAAAAAATATCTTCTATTATTATTACAATCTAAATCTTATTATTTCATCTCTTATCTTCTACCACTGATATATTGTAATAAAAAATCATTAATTTTGCTTTCTTCGAATGAGGGAATTTTCATTGAGTGATGTTTATACATATAAAAAAAGATCTCGCATTTCAATGTGCCAATCTCAAAAACTCTTCCGTCATCTTCAGTGGCAGCAATACAAGCACACAAATTGAGCATGATATTCATCCACAACACGAGTTCGCTGAGAAGAAATACCCATGTAATCTATAAACGTTTTAAAACAATATTATTATCTTATAATATTTACAAGTAGAGGATCAGTAAAACAATCTCATAAAATGAAGATCATGAAAGGAGCCGGAACTGGGCAACCCATTTTGAGAAACTTTTGAAGGTCGACGCCTTGAATCAGTAAGTATTGATGAAGCGATAGGGAGAAACTCTGGCTTCACCTGTGAGAGAACAAGAGGTTGTGAAGGTTGTCTGATGTTACCCAACTGGGAATTGTTCACCAGTTCATTTTTGAGTGGAGGATTACACTTCTCTCCTTCGGTAGGATATAGCCATCAAGCATTAAACACAGATAAAAAGCATTCCATGAATGAGTCTACGACTATTGAAATGCTCTCTTTTACTGCCAGTGGTACGTATTATCCAATCTGATTCAGCTTATAAAAGTGACACAAATTTGAAATGTTAAAAAGCAATTGACTTTGTTAAAACTTATGTCCGAGCTTGTGATTTTATAGATAAATTGTAACAAAAGTAAAATTTTAAATTTATGAGACTTTCCATACTAAAACTCTATAATTGTGTTGCATATATATCATCATCATATTTGTGAAAAAGAAGGCTATGATTAGTGAAAATACATAGTTCGACCCTAACAACACCTAGATGAGGTGAATAGGTGATAATACGGAATTAAAATTATTTAATAATTAAATAACAACAAGTCACTAATTAATTATTTTTCTAGATGATTAAACATGCAATTCAATTTAATCCAAGTTGAAATACCGCAATTAATTCTATGTTGAAATACCGCATTTATGTAAGTAATAAATGATCACAAGAATTGATCACGGAGAAACCTAACTGGATGAAAACCCCGGGCAGTTTGCGAGTCATTAATCCATTATAAACGATTTATAACTTATAGTCTATCAGACTAGACGACGACACGTACTATCTGATCTCTCCTGACTGTAATTCCAACAACTCTCCTGAATTCTATGCTCCTGCACCACTCCTAGCTGCAGTTTCCAAAGCTCTCCAGGAGTGTGCTCTCCTGCAGCAACTCCTAGTTTTGTGAAATCGTTTATCTCCCGTGGATCCAATGAAAATATCGCGTTCTTGAACGACTAGAACTACAGTCACCTTCCTTGATCTTCAGAAACTCTGACAGATATGAAGGAAGTAGCAGATTGGTATTCATGTTTCTTACCACGAAGAACAGATCATATTGAACAATGAAGGTTGAATGCTTTAGAGGATACATTAGGTTGAGAATCCAACCACTCTAGTGCTTTGTCACGTAGCGTATGTGACAACAGCTGTAGTCTGATAGCATCATATGAGATACCCTCATATCTGAAGTGTTGACACATCTTCAAGAATCGATAGAGGTGAGTATGTGGGTTTTCTTCAACTCTGCCATAGAACAGTTGTCCATTTTGAAATAGGTGAATGACGTAGGTCTTTAACTGGAAGTTAGGTTGTTCAAATGGAGGGCAGACGATGCTGGATTGACTCTGAATGATTTGTGGTGTCATTAAATCTCCAACCAGAAGTTTACCTCATCGATAATTTCCTCTTCATTGACTTGAACCAATTGTTCCTTTTACGCGTCAACCATTTGTCGTACTGCTCTTGCTTCTCTTTGCCTACGATAGAATGTGCGTTCAATTTTTGGATCAGTTAGAATCAAGTCACTGTCAAACGATCTTCACATACAAGAACTGAAAAAGAATAACAAGTACCACTTAGATAGTTTACTAAAGAGAAAAATTATTAAATAAAATATCAATAATTAAAGCTGAAAATAAAATTCGAATTAGTGTCAACATAAATAGAATTGAACTAAATTCAATCTCTGGCAGCGATGTCAAAAACTTGTTCACGAAAATATGTGAATTATAACCAACGCAAGTGTATGGTTCGTTACAAGTAATAAAGTGAACTTTTTGAGTTCTAGTATCGTCCCACAAGGATTGATTAGTTCCAATTCAAATTATTGTGACCTTAACCGAAATAATAAAAAGTGAGAGTGTTTGTTTTGATGAAATTATAACTAAATTAAGATAATTATACAATTATGAATGAATTAACCAACTAAATGCAAATTGGCAATGAATATAAATTGAAGTATTTTCTAATATGTGATTAGTGTACTAAAATCACGAATCCCAATGTAATATTCTTTTCTAAACCTAATTTTACACCTTGACATACGATTAAAATAATGAAGAATCAATGCTCCTAGATTATTTAACAATATCTCTCGAATAAATTTAAACATATTCCAATATGCCACCCAACTATATCTGTATGATGAATGTGAACATACATGAATGCATGATATTTCGGTTATTCGCTCATTGGTCCCCGAACTTTTGTTTTAGTTATTTTTTCCATTTTTCTCCTCATTTTCGCCATATTCATCGGTGTTGTCTTGCAAAATATATTCTACATCAAATTAAGCTATAATCCACATATTTATTGACAGTTATCCATGTTTGTGAACCGAAATAAGTGTATAAAACGCACTTATCAGTCTTTGAAACGTATGTTTAGTAAACAAGTCCTCCTCAAAGAAACGCATTCCAGCATTAATAGTTACCCAAACTTGACTCTTTTTCTAGCATCATTTGCAAACTGAACTAGGACAGGTTCACAGCCAAAATGAAGTCGTTGTCTAAGATAGAATTGTTACTTTACATGAAAATATCTCAATAAAGAAACAAGTACAGTTACTAGAAAAACATAAGTCCTTGATTTAGTAGAGTTTTTTTTTTTTTTTTTGGTTAATCATTATGTACTTCCATCATAGACTACCTACAATAATAAAAAGAATGCCAAGTTTAAGAAAAAGAAATTATTATATGGTACTAACTTTTTAATTAAAATTTTGATCTCATATTATTTTATACGTTGTTTTATGTTGTTGGAATGTTGAGAAGTAGACTAATTAATGTAAATTATTTGAGTTAATGTATATTCCAAATAACGGGAGTTGACTGCTCGGTATTGTAGGTATATAAATATAAATAGTGTTCGAATATTAATGTTGTCATTGAATTATTAGAAAATTAATTCAAAGTAAGTTTTATGCGCATCTCTATCATTTTTACTGAAAAAGCACATGATTAGTCAAATATATTTTCGTTTCAACAAAAGCTTATGGGCTGTTCTCTTTGATTTTCAGTTTTGAATTCATTTTGAGTTTTGTATTTTGAGTGTCCATTTTGAAATTGTTGAAAATGTGTTCTTTTTGACATTTTGAAAAATTCTTTTGAAAACACGCAAAACGCGTTTCAAAAATTTTGACTTGATTATAACTGAAAATTTTGACTTGATTATAACTGAAAACATCCAAAACGGCAAATTTTTCGTTTTGATTTTTCCTTGTAAATTTTTAACTCATTTTCAAAAACGCATTTTAGAAAATAGGAAAGAGAACGTGTTTTCACTATTTTGAAAAATCGAAAACAGAAAACGGATTGAAAATGGTAAAAAGAACAAGCCCTTAGCATCCAAATAATTCATTGGGGCAGGGTTCGTAAAGTTATTTAGTTGAACCATTTTGCTTACTAAAAATAAAATCTTCTACGAAGAAAAAGAAAACTAGGTTTACATTACAGGCAGGTGATTGGAGTTAGAAAAAAGTTGATTTCAAAAAGCACATGTTTAGTCAAATATATAAGATTTTATCTTAAATTTTTTTGACAATCTAAATCATATTAGTTTGAACGAGTGAATTTCCGATGAGTGATGTTTATAAATATAAAAACAAAAGAGATAGCATTTCAAGTTGACTTCAGTCTCTTGTGCCGATCTCAAAAACTCTACCATCATCTTCAATGGATGCAATACAAGAAAACAAATTGAGCATCATATTCACCCATAGCATGGCGTACGCGTGTAATCAATAAATTTTTTGAAAGTCTAATATTTACTAGTTAGGGACCAGTATAACAGATTGACAACATGAAGGTCGTGAAAGGAGCCAGAACTGGGGCATCCCATCTTGAGAAAGTTTTGAAGGTCCAGGCCTTGGATCAGCGACTATTGATGGAGACATAGGAAGAAGCTCAGGATTCACTTGTGGGAGAACAAGAGGTGGTGAAGGTTGTATGATGTTGCCTAACTGGGTCATTCTTCAGTTCATTCTTGAGCTTGGAAGATCATACTCTCCACCTTTGGTAGGATGTAGCCATCTACCATTAAACACAGATAGAAAGCACTCCCTGGTTGAGTCTACGACAATTGAAATTGTTGGGCAGAAACTTCGAGAAATCTTGAATCTAGGTTCTGAAAAACCATCTAACGAACACCACCCGACCTGGGCTCGACCCACACCCTTCCTTCACTTTGGTTGCCTCAAGTTTCACCCCACAAGAGAGACTCTAATGGTGGTGGTATGTCCAATATTGCAAAGGGAGAGAAGGAGAGGAAGACTCCAAAAAACTCACCAAGCATAGCTCTCAATTGCTCTCACCAATGTGGCTGCCCACGTACTAATCAATGGGCCAAAATATCACCACCAATCCAAAACCACAACTTCCGCCATCCACTAGTGTTAGGCCATGGGCAACATGAACTTAATTAAGTCGTTTCAAATGGCTCAAGTTGTTTCCGGGTCACTTTGGTGTCAATAAAATTCCCTGATATGATCTAAAATCATCGCTCGGACTTGGGCATTAAAACCTAACAAATTTCCACTTTGATATCCAATCGACCTGCAACTAAATAAAACTTGAAGTTAATACTTTCCTAATCAAGGTAACCAAATAAAATTGGTATAACAGTCCTTAAGTAAATTCCCGAAATTTTTTCATAAAATAGAATTATTTATTTTATATACAATATTTAAAAATTTTGGAAAGTTAGGGACTAAAGTGATATATATATAATTTCATTTTTATAAGAGTCAAGCATTTGGATATTGATGGAGCATTGATAAGTATATGGATATTGGGCTCATTGGATAGACATATTAGGCTCGAGAAAAAAGTTAATTCGGATAAGCGAGGCCCAAGTTATCGAGGTCGAAAGATATTGTCTTAAATTGTAATTTAGTTAAATTATTTAAATTTTAATTTAGTAATTTAGGCCCAAGTTTTGTTTTTTTTTTTTAGTTGTGGTTAGTTTGAGACGTGTGGGAATCCTAAATTGAAATACTCTTATCAAATTACAATATCCCACTCCCACACATTTCCCACTATGCACGACTCTTTAGGGTTTAGGTTATTATTGCATATGTACATATAGATGTATGACCTGATGGTAGGTACACAAACAAAATATACATTTATGCACGGCACACAAACAAAGGCATGAAATAGTTTGGAATGTGATTTTGGGGCTTTTCATCTTTCAAGAACTTATTTAATCTAACAAGGTAGGATAACGAGGTGCATGTGATTCTATCCCGTGTAATTTTTTTTTCATGTTGATGAATTCTTGTACACATGAAAGTTAAAGGTATGATATGATATTTATGATATGATTATCCGGTACCAAAGATATGATATGTATTGAGCTCTTACCGATTTCTAAAAATATGATGACAGTATCACAATATATAACACGTGTTTTAAAAAATTTATTCAGGATTGCACCATTCTTTAGGTTTAATTTTATGTAGACACATTTGTATTTTCATCACGATGAACACTGGCAGACATCATTGCTCACGTGACCAGTAACAACAGTCGCTGTTCACGAGAATTGTGGGGAAAAATAATACAAAGAAGGTTTGTCAATTAAGAGGTGAATTTTTAATGATTTAAATAATTGTTATATTTATTTAAAACATAAATTTGGTATGTGTGTATTTTTTTTTTTTTTAGTAATTGGTATTTTATTTTTCAAAAATAAAAGTGAAAATAAACGATATAATATTAATATTGGGCTTTTATGTTTAAATGTTACGTGTAATCAATACTTATTTATTTAGCCCTTTTTTGAGTAATGTTTGTTTAATAATAATAATAATAATAATAATAATAATAATAATAATAATAAGAACAACAACAACAACAACAACAATAATAATATTTTTTTGAAGAAGATATATATGAATTTAAGGATGATGTCAGTTTAAAGTCTTAAATATGTGAAAAATCTTTGGCACTCAAGACCACTAATCGGCCAACCTCCGACGATTCTAAGGTATGTAAATGGGTATGATGAAGAATTTATTCATACATTTTGTATAATCTACATCTTTTAAATTGCCTTCTTTCAAATTCATAATATATTATGAGA
>CAIGRP010100368.1:0-12437 GCA_903798385.1 Fraxinus cuspidata | reverse complement strand
TATATTTTAGGACTTAATCTAATTTTTCTAACTCCTATTTGACAAAAGCGAGTAAATAATTATGATGGTTGATATTATTTTTCTTAACTACTTTTAACTATTTGAAAATATAAAATGATTGCAAACAATGGATAATTGAAAATTCAAATATGTGATGAATATTAGGGCACAACAATTTCGTCTATTGATCGCCTTTATTTTTAATTCAAGATTCATAACCTAATATAGTGTTTGATCGAATTCTTCAATTATATTCAATTTACACATCTCGAATTCTTATTGAGCCTAATTAATTAATTATACATCTATATGTAAATAAACTTTAGTTAAATGAAACACTGGTTCTAAGAATTCATATTATGATCGCAATAATTAGTATAAATATCTCTACATTTTATACTAATTTATCGGATTTTATTATATGGTCTAAACCTCAAACTCACATCTCGATTCGCAAGAAACTCACATAATCATTAAATTTAGGGTTGGACATGGTCCGATTCAAGACCGAACCAAATTTTTCGGGTATTTAGTAAGTGGAACCATCGGGTCCAAATTTAATTATGGAACTGTTCAGGTTCGGTTCCACTCAGTTAAGTTCGATTTTGTTCGGTTCTATTCGGTTCCCAAGTTTCGTACAATAATTAATTTTTTTATATTTTCAGCAACGCTACATTAATTTGATTATGATATGTTCAATCTTAACTCTTACAAAATAACGTAGTCCAACTTGTTTATATCTTTTGCACATTTATTTGTTGAGGTCTACATAAATTTGATTGTTAGAATCACAAGAAGATGAAGGTAGGGAGTTCACAATAATATAACGGCAAAAACGACATTACGGTAGAATAAAAGATTTGGGTAAAATTTAGGTTAATTTAATTAAGTTGGACTTTGCTGAAAATTGAAAATAGTAAAATCATATTTTAAGTTTGAGCTAAATTAATCATTTAGCAAATTCATTTAAAAAAAATTAAAATAATTTGACTTATTTAAGATAAAAAATTAAAAAAATTAGAGAGATTCAGTTATTTTTTGGTTCTAGAACCGAGAACCGAATCGAACCATTCGGTTCTCGATTTAGATACCCATTCGTTTATTTAATTTAAGAACAACCGCTCGGTTTGATTCAGTTTGGTGCGAGTCCTGTTCGATTTGAGAGTTTTGTCAAGCCCTAATCAAATTATTGATCAGATAATTTAATGCATTAAATTTATAATAAAACCAACATATAAATAAATAAATCACAGAAATTTTGAATAAAAAATAAATGATCACAAGTATAAGACATTATTTTTTCTAATATAAAAATTATTTATTAATATTGTAAAAATAAAAATACGCAAAAGTGGAAAGATATCATCAAAAATTGACGGCGCGTGAAAATTCCTGGTGTTGACCTTTCTTCTTCCATTTTCTTTTCTCTCTCCTCCTTCTCCTGGTGCAGCCGTTTTTTTCTACCCTTTTCCTTTCCTCTCTTTTGACTTTTTCTCTCTGCCTTTTTTTTCCCCTTTCCTCTGGCAGCTGTCCTCTTCTTCCACATTTTCCCTTTAGCGTCGCAACTTCTTTTCTATTTTTCTTTTCCCCTTCCTTTTTTGTTCCTGTGTGTATATATAATATATATTTATATGTGTTTAATTTGGATATCTAATTAAAATTTTTAACGTAAGTCTATTGAGATTCGTTTAAATCCAATTCATTTAATATATTATTTCTATCCAAGGTATTCATCTTTAGATTTTGTCATTTTTCTCTACATTTCCATTATTTTCTCAAATTTTTCATTAAATATAAAATTTTAATTATAAAACACAATATAACATAAATTATGTAAAATTTAATTCAGAAAATAATAAAATTATAAATAGGTGTATTACAATTGTCACATAACGTGTGGTGAAATAGGTTTGGACAGTTGTGATGTTCGAGATTGTTAATAGCTAGCTAGAGTCTAATATTTAACCAAAAACCCTCTAGTTTTCTTAACATTTAAGTTCATGTAAAAATTTTAATTTTTCTCAACTACTACCATGGGAAAGGATGACTATCTTCCTCTCTTTGAAACCAGAGTAGCAAAGGGACGATTGCTCCACCGGTTATATGCAGTTACTGTGTTTCTTGGCATACTTTTCGTATGCGTTTACAGAGTCAACCATTTTCCAGCACAAGGAGAACTGAAAAGATGGGCTTGGATTGGTTCGTGCGTGTCCGAGTTATGGTATATTTTGTATTGGTTGATCACTCAGTCAGTTCGATGGAGCCCCGTATATCGTTCCACCTTCAAAGAAAGGCTCTCTCGGAGGTAATACAATGATAGACAAAACTTGACAGCTTTTTCTTCCTTAATATTGTTTTATAGTCATATCCAGTACTGAGTCGAGCATCGCAAACACACTAATATCGGTTTTCTGTGCTGAATGTTGATGCTATAATCTAGCAGATATGAGAAGGTTTTGCCAGGAATAGACATATTTGTGTGCACGGCTGATCCGGTGCTAGAGCCACCAGTGATGGTGATAAACACCGTGCTGTCAGTAATGGCCTACGATTACCCACCGGAGAAGCTGAATGTTTACCTTTCCGATGATGGGGGTTCAGAATTGATGTTTTATGCTCTATTGGAGGCTTCCCAGTTCTCCAAGATCTGGCTACCGTTTTGCCGGAAATTTAAAGTGGAACAACGCTCACCTGTTGTTTACTTCTCTTCAGCCGTTAAAACACCAGTTGACAATGTTGTCTTTGCCAAAGAGTGGAGGACCATTAAGGTATTTGTCACTATGTTCGATTCATCTTACGTCTAATTGCATAATAAGCAGCATTGAACACGATTAAGGGTCTATTTGGCAGTGTTTTCATTTTTACTTATGCGAGATTCATGACGAAGTTATAGCGAGTCAATTTTTATAGAAAATAATACACGTTGAGTTCGATCTAATATTAATATTAAAAAAAAAAAAAAGTTTAAATCTTGCATTTTGCATTGTTCAGAATATTACATAATAAACACGCGCTAATGGAGTTGATGATTTATGACAAATCATAGTGGAAATATGTTCACGTTATTTTGTTTTGTATTGGTTCTTACCCCAGATATAATTATCAAGTATTATTCTATTCATTTCACATGTCAACATTATATTTGATATAAATAAGTGATGTAGATAGGTTATCCGCACTTGTTCATTAGGTCTTGTTGATTGTCTCATTTTCAATTTAGCACGTTCAAACAACTGAAATTGAGTTACATAGGCGGCCCCTCCTCCCCCACCCCACCCTATCCTGCCCTTTCCCACCTCAAAAAATAAAATAAAATCTCATGAACATCGAAGACAAGATTTAAATGAATATACATATAATGTTTTCTAATAGCTTCAACTAATGTTCTGATTAGTCCTACCGCGAAGTCACATTAACAAGATCGCTATACTTTTTCATGTTTTTTTCCTTTTCTGGCTGGGCAGAACTTATTTGAAGAAATGAAGGGACGGGTCAATGTCACTATGAAGCTAGGTCGAGTTCCTGATGAGCTAAGGAAACAACACAAGGGGTTTCGAGAGTGGGAGTTCGGTGCAAGCAGACGTGATCATCAGACTATTCTTGAAGTAAGTTCACTATCTCGTTCTTAAGATGCCAAGAGAAACGATTTTTACAAGCAAAACGTACTCCTCCTGAGTAACAATTTTCAGAAATACCCCCTCCCTTTAGTAGCAATTAGACAACTTATCGATATGAAATAAATAAATGTAACAGTGTAAACATACCTTTGAATAAGCAAAACTTTCTTTCTGTAATCTCACAGATACTAATTGACGGGAGAGACAGCAAGGCAGTGGATGTCGAGCAAAAACCTTTGCCAACTTTAGTATACATGGCACGTGAGAAGAGACCTCAATACCAACACAACTTTAAAGCAGGAGCGATGAATGCCTTGGTAAGCTTATGGGATTTGTAACATTCTTATGATGATATTAGTGTCAAAATTTTCATTTTATTGATCAATCAGATAAGGGTGTCATCAAGGATAAGCAACAGCAAAATTATTCTTAATGTGGACTGCGATCAATATTCGAACAATTCAGAATCAGTGAGAGATGTACTCTGCTTTTTCATGGATGAAGAGTTGAGTCACAATACTGCATATGTACAATATCCACAATACTTTAATAACATCACAAAGAATGATGTTTATGGAAATCATTTAAGAGTAATCAATGAGGTAAGTATAATTAAACCCATGATTCAATAATTTCTCTCCCTGGTCGATTTTATTGGTCATTGCGATTGTTCTGATATGTGGAACTTTCGGGTGATGAAGGTGGAGCTTCCAGGCATGGATGCAAACGGAGGACCCCTGTATATTGGCAGTGGTTGTTTTCACAGAAGAGATGCTCTTTGTGGGGAGAAATATGAAAAAGAATCCAAAATTGATTGGACAAAGGAGAATGGGAAAGTACGGGTGAAAGAAAGTGCGAACGTGCTTGAAGAAATGTGCAAAATCCTTGCAGGGTGTAGCTATGAAGAAAATTCCCAATGGGGCAAAGAGGTATATTCTTCACATTCCTCTCAAACATATGCACAAGTACTGACATTAAGCTAATGAATGTTGATTTTCAGATGGGCCTAAAGTATGGATGTCCTGTAGAAGATATCATTACAGGATTGTCAATACAATGTAGGGGTTGGAGATCCGTTAGCTTCGATCCTGAGATACGGGGCTTCATAGGAGTAGCTCCTGCATCGCTCTTGCAATCACTAGTTCAGCATACAAGATGGTCCAAAGGTCATATTCAGATCTTTATGTCAAAATACTGCCCTTTACTGTATGGCCATGGTAACATCCCTCTACAACTACAAATTTCATACTGCTGCTACAATCTATGGTCAGTAAACTGTTTGGCTACACTATTCTACGTTATCGTCCCGCCTCTCTGTCTTCTCAAAGACATCACACTGTTTCCACAGGTAT
The DNA here is from genome assembly GCA_903798385.1 of Fraxinus cuspidata. Classification (NCBI taxonomy): domain Eukaryota; kingdom Viridiplantae; phylum Streptophyta; class Magnoliopsida; order Lamiales; family Oleaceae; genus Fraxinus; species Fraxinus cuspidata. The sequence continues at coordinate 7,468 of CAIGRP010100368.1, read as the reverse complement.
GTGTCCTAGATTTCAGCTATTTTAAGACAAGACAAAGGTCCCATAATCTCCTGAGAATCAATTATCTTCTATCAACAGATATCTAGTCCTTGGGTTCTACCATATGCATACGTCTTCATAGCAAAATACTCTTACAGCCTAGGAGAGTTTCTTTGGTCGGGAGGAACGTTAAAAGGATGGTACAATGACCAAAGGATGTGGCTGTATAAGAGACTTACTTCTTATCCATACGCAATCTATGGAACAATCCTCAGATCCTTGGGTTTTTCAAAGTTAAGTTTTGATATCACTTCAAAGGTTGCTGATGATGATGTTTCATTGAGATATGAACAAGAAATTATGGAATTTGGTACTGTTTCATTCATGTTCAACATTTTAGCAACAATTGCACTTTTAAACCTGCTAGCCTTCATATGGATTATGGCCAGACTGATCATTAACACCCGAACTGAAGAGACAGATTCTTATGCATTGCAGTTGATTTTGAGTGGGTTAGTGATTGTTATTAATCGTCCAGTGTACCTAGGACTGTTTTTCAGGACGGACAAGGGTCGTATGCCATCCTCCATTACTTACCAGTCACTTATTTTAGCTACATTTGCCTGTTTATTAGCTTTGTAATAATATTAAAATCTGTATTTAATAATCCCCTTACTACCTTCAAGATACTCTTTTGTTTTGACGCTTTGTGCTTTATAAAAAATTTCTCAGAATTATGAGCTATTCACTTTAGATGTCTGCATTTCAAGATATTTTAAATGTACTGTCTTTTAATCATCATCATCTTCCAAAGCAACTCTAGCGTGGGTACCATATAGCAAAACCTCAAGCAATAAAGAAATGTGGTTCTTGAGTGTTAATATTCATGACATAATTTGCCGACACCAAAAGGGATAATGTAATTTAAAACACTAGAAACAAAGGTTTAATAGCTTACGTTAGTCAATAACTTGTTGACTCAGATAACAACAGTTTCACCCCTAACCCCCCAGGGGAATAGGAACAGGTGATGTACAGCCATCGTACATGATTGGTAGAGATTATTTTGTCAGGTGGCTCGAGAATGTGTCAATATAAACGAACTTCAAAACACACCCCCAGTATATGTCCCTTACGGAGTTGTGGAACATTCAGATTGTTATGAATATGTTTTATAGCCACATTAATGGGACGTTAATTAGTCGGCCACATAACTATTGAGTTAATGAATTGGACAAGTTGACTATCAAATAAGGTAATCAAACTCAACGACTAGCCACAAGAGTGGTACAACTCCCCCACGTGTCTGCATCTACGCCAGCTCACACCTCAAATATCCCATTGGGCTGTTTGAGGTGCCTTGACGCGTGTCTAATGTAGAGGTCATTGGTCATTGAGTACAAATAAACGCACGTGATCAGCCAATGTGTCATGAGTCATGACTAAACATGAATAGATAAAATTCGTTGGAAGAAGGTCCTCAGCGGATAGGTGCAGGTCAGGTCGTGTCTTCTCTGGACAAGTGTCCCCCATGGCTTGGATTAAACAATCAAATTTTGACAAACCTAATTTTTTCCATGTACGAAATACATAACATAACTCAATGTCTGAATTTACAAACTACTTATTCTTAAAATGAAACATGGGTATAATTTTTTTATTAACATATTCCACATGCTTCTATCTACACAAGTGAAGATGACAAGCCGAGACATTTATAATATGATAGGATAGTTCGTGCCGATAAAAAAGAAATAATTTTATAATGTGGAAAAATAGATGATTTTTTAAATAATTTTCACGATCATAAAGATATTTATATATATATTTAGAAACACACAAACATATCTAATTATAAGGAAGTGGGAATGTTCTTGAAAGCTCTAAAAAGTACACTAGAAATATGCCTTAAAAAGGAACCAAATCGAACTGAATCTAATCTTCCATGAACACACAAATGACAAAACTGCAAGCAAGAAAAGGTTAAAATCACACAAGGCAAGGGGATTATGGGCCCAAGGAAAAAGGGACCAAACAAAGAGGGCTTGAAGCCCAAGAAAATATTTGGACTAATAAATCTCCAGAGTCCTGACCAAACCAGAATAAGGCCACATGGTGGCGAAGCCCAATTAGAAAGCAGCCCAAACAAGATGGGCAGCTACAGAGCCTTTTTATTCGTAGGGGCAAATTTGACAATTCAAAGTGATTAACGTTATATTTTGAGAGATAATAAACATTTTCCAAATTAACAAAAATCAGGTAATGAAGTGATAAAACCAATTAAGAATATTGACAAATTTTCCCTAAATTATAGGATCATCTAAAATTTGTGAAGAACTTCGTCGCAGCTAGAAGTAGAAATTGTGTCCCACTGTCTGTGGCCTTCGATAGGAATAGGATATTTAGGAAAAAGAAACCATGACTATAAAAAATTAAAAATAATGTAGAAATTGCGTTCAATCCATGAGAAATATTTTTGATTGATACGTGTGAATGATGATTGTACGTATTATAGCGAACCATAGTAAATCGTTTATAAAGTGGTTTTGATTCTCGATCTTTTGGAGAAATCAAAATATAAGAGATACGATCAAACTTCTCTAATAAGAACTTGACGGATGACGAACCCATCAACCCTCCCCTTCCCTGCATACAAGGGAATTAGGCTGCTTGAAAGAGAATTAAATAAGAAAAAAGTAAAGTAAAGAGCTAGAGCCTAGAGATAATTAATTCTATATTGTTTGAAAGATTTCACCCTATTAGCTTGGATAATATTATTTATCATTATGATGATAAAATATCGATAATGTGATAATTTTGTGAAATAATGTGATTGGACAATTCAATTTTTATGAGAGAGAGAGAGAGAGGAATGTGAAGTATAACCAATTGTCACATCACCAATATGATGATAAATAACATTGCTCTTAACATACGAGAAATTTAACAATTTGACCAATTATTCTTAACTAATTTCTTGTACTTCTCAATTATTTTCGATAAATTAGTGGATGATCTCTGAGTAAACTAGTAGGTTCTTACCTATTTTGACTACATTAAATTGAGAAATGACACCTTCTCAGTAGGTCTGACTCCACTACATATGCAAATTCTTAATATAAACTACTAATAATAAATCCTTCAATATTCAAGCAATCTAAACTTTTAAATGAAATTGATTTGAGACACGTTAAAATTTTCTTTCTCATTCTTCTATTTATTTTTAACTACAAATTTTTCAATAAAATAATATTTTCCATCGCATTAATAACTTTTACTTCTTTTTCAACCACACATTCTCCATCAATCTACTGTTTCAAAATACATTCTTCCAAAATAATGTGGTCCAAACACACCCTTAATAAAGTATTGAGAAATAAAATATTTCTTGTGTCTTCAACCTATCAGACTTTTTATCAAAGGTTTACTATCGGATGGAACATTAACTAAAAAAAGAGCATGATATGAATTCTTAGACCACTGCACTAACTTCAATTTTTTCGGAATAGTCAATTAATCCTATTTTTCTATAGGGACAATTAGGAAAGTTTCCGATTTTAATCATTATTGTTTTTCAGGTCAAATGGATCTGAACAATTTGATTCTTTTAGTTTTTTTTTCCCAAAAAAAGACAAATCTTATTTTATTTGTACAAAATAAGTTTGGACAAGAAGATTATTAGAAAGAAAGTGTATTTGAGTCAGACAGAAATAGTTGGGGCAGGCTTGAAAATTGACTCGTGTTGGAGTGCTTGTTTACCAATAGTGGGATTTAGGCTGCGGAAACGTTAGTCTTGCTATTAAAAGAATACGTGAGTGATAAGATTAGGCTACCAACCTGAACAGTTAGCCTCCATTTTCCCAACTTCCCAAAAAAAAAAAAATCAACTAGTTTAATATTGACTAAATTATAGTGGAATTACTATTATGACCCTAGATTTTTAATTTGGCTCTCCGATTTGCCCTCTTACATAGCATCACACTTTTATAAACAACCTAAGGGCATGTTATTTTGGTAGTCGAGACTCAGCGTTGTCGAGATCCGATATACTAAAAATGTCACAACGTTGGCAAGTATAAATCTTACGAAAATATTTAGAAGGGTGCCTTATAATTACGCATAACCTCAAAATATATGATAATATCTTAAACACGATCTACTCAGAAAACGATCACAAAAATACACTGCGAATTGTCGTGCAATAAAACAAACAAGCCTAATATTGTAACATCTTAAGCTTGGCCGAAATTGGACTTGTTTTTAGCATACATTCTCCGACTAGACCTTTAGATATAAGTATGAAATCACAATTTAGATTGTCGATAAAATCTTCTTCGAATGAACACATTAAAAGTGTCATTATGAGTGATAATATAAATTCTCATCAAATTATTGTTCAAATCCAATTGTTTGAAGCAAAAAATCACCTCGGAAGTAAAGGCTAAAATTGTAATTGGCTTAGTTTGAAAAGGGCATATGAACAATGCAGGGTCCCTATATAAATAAACCAAATGTGGTAGCTAACTTTACATTGTTCCTTCATTCCCTCTAACGTTAACACAAAGTTTGTGAACAAACACGAACATTAGATGATGAGCCATTTTTGCGGGTGTAACACTCTCGTGAATATGATTTTCGTCACGTTCCTCCTCTTCCTCTGTCCTGGGACTCTATCGATGGCGACCGGTAGAGAAAAGTCGATTATTGAACTGTCTACTGTAAATGAAGACTTGGTGAATTGGGCTGGCTATGGAGAAGAGCAACTGTCCAGGGTTGTAATCACAGGGGAACTTCTTTGCCACGGTGATGGACACCATAAAGATTTAGTTCATCCTTTGCCGGTTTCTGGTTTGTATAGTTTTCTTCCATCCTTCAACTATTCTTGGCTCACGTAGCTTAAAATCTTGATAAAAATTTAAGTAAAAAGTTAAAAATTTAATTTTAATCACACATTTTATGGAATTCATAGCTTTTCAACCATCAATTTATCAACTTTTATCAAAATATACTTAAACTCTAATTTTTTAGTTCCACCAAACAAGGGCATAATATATTTTTTGCCGTGATTTTGCATACTCTGAAAGTATCATTTGATCATCATACTTCAGTTTATGTTGCAACTCATTTATGAAAGTTGTGAATACGTCTCACTTTTGATTACAAATGAATCCAGTCTTCACGTGGTGTAGAAAATAATATTTAAATAAATATAAGTTTTTTTTTTTTGAAATGTTAATAAACATCTAAAATTTTAAGATTTTAAATATCGAACATATTTATTTTTTAGAATTTTTCTTTATCAAAAAGTGTCATCCCATGCATACCATTTTTTATTTTTTATTTATTAAAGGTCTAAAACGAGCAAATTTATTTAAATATTTCGAACTACTAATTCATCTCATAATTCAAACATATAGATTTAAAACTCATTTATTTAGTTAGTTAATTATTAAACTAAAAACAAAAATCTTAATCCATGTTTAATGGTCATTATTGGAGTTTTGAATAGTAAATATTTGGAGAATGTGTGATTAAAAAGTAGGAAAAAAGTTTTGAATTTATCGCAGAATATTTTATTGTGTGAGCATATGGTTAAAAATGAGTTCATAGAAAAAAGAGCTTTGAAATAAAAGATGTCGAGTAGAGGCTTAATAGTTTCAAGTCATGAAGCAATTTCTTGAACAAAAAAATGATTTGTAAGTATATTTCTGGAGTCAAAAAGATAATATTGGTCACAAACATAGATTTCTTTTGTAGTATTAACGAAATTATATTTCAGTGCCTAAATTCAAGCACATCATTGTCGTGAACAGAGATTTGTTTGTTAGTTAAATTTCACGGTATTTAGGTTGCTCTAAAATTTCTAATATCCTAGAATTTATTTCGGACGCGTTTTAAAATTCAGAACTTAGGATCTGCTGCCGGTATTGTGACTAAAATCTTTTCATTGTACGTCATTCTTTAATACTGCATACTAAACATATTCTAAAAATTTATTACAAAATATGCAGGTGCATCGATTGCTGTTTTCTGCGGCACCAGCGGCCCTAAGACAAGGAAATCATATGCAATGGGCAAAACGGATGGCTACGGGGAATTTCACATCGATCTGCCATCCCATCTCCACTCCATTCCCAACTTGGAAAAGATCTGTCTCGTTAAAGTTCTTCATCTGCCCAAAACATGTTCTTGTAGACATGCTTTTACTGGAAAACACAAAGGGATAGAATTAACATCGATTGGCGAAGGAATTCGGACATACACTGCCCATAAAATACATTTGTTACATGAAACTGCGAAAAGGCACGTGAATAGAAGAGCCAGGACGAGGAATAATGTGTAATAAAATGGTGCATCGAGTTGCCCGTGGCTCGTGTGGATGGCGCTTTAGTCACAACACGAGTTGCATGTAATTTCCGCAACCCTGTTACTTGTGTGTGTTTGAGAAAACGAGAGAGGGTAAAGACTGCATTATATGTTTATATAGAGCACGTTTGATATGTAATGTTGAAAGTGTTTGTTGTATGAAGAGATCTCAAGTTTATTTTACTTGTTGTACAATCTTACCTTATCAATAGATTCGTGAGTAGAGTTTTGAAATCAATCTCACGCATGTAGAGTTTTTGTTATATAGCCCATGTTGGATAAAAATTATATTCTAGATTTTTTATCAAAGTCAAAATTAACAATTAATTTTAGTCAAATATTTCATAGCATCCTTGACTTTTCTACCACATATTTCATTAAATTTTATCAAAATTTGCTAAAAATCTGATTTTAATATCCACTAAACAAGGGCATAATAACAATTTAGCCCATTTTTGGTATACATTAAAATTACATTTTTAGTAAATTTTGATTAAATATGTGATTGGAAAGTTTGTGGATTTCGTAAAATTCATGATCATAATTAATTATTAACTTTAGCTTAAAATTTTTATCAACTTTTAATTTACACCAAATGGGATTTAGTATGAATTTCTTTATATTTCTGGAAAAACGGCCATTAAATTTAAAAGGGTGTGAAGTAGACTGTATGTCTCGTTGGGCTCAGGCAACCCAACAAGCCTGCCATACGAATGCAGGTCACAGCCTCTCAGCCTACAGGCCCATCGTACTACTTTCATTAAAGGGATAACTTGAGCTTGTTTGAACCCCAATTTTTTTGTAGATTGAATTTTAAAAAAATAGATTGATGTAGAATGTGAGGTTAAAAAATAAAAAAAAAAAGGTTTATGTATAATATTATTTTATTAAAAATATATGGTTGAAAATCAACAAGCCTGCCATACGAATGCAGGTCACAGCCTCTCAGCCTACAGGCCCATCGTACTACTTTCATGAAAGGGATAACTTGAGCTTGTTTGAACCCCAATTTTTTTGTAGATTGAATTTTAAAAAAATAGATTGATGTAGAATGTGAGGTTAAAAAATAAAAAAAAATAGGTTTATGTATAATATTATTTTATTAAAAATATATGGTTGAAAA
>CAIGRP010100365.1:0-42804 GCA_903798385.1 Fraxinus cuspidata | reverse complement strand
AATACTTGAAATCATATTATGAGGTGTGTTTAATCATTTACATTATTTGCCATATGTAAACTCCTATGAGATGTCGTTTCATTTGAATTTTCGTCTCGGCTAGTCACATTTAATTACACCTACTGCTTTAATTCGTTTGAAATTTCATAAATACATTAATATTGTAATCTTGCATCCCATTGTAAAACAGAACCGACTAATTTTAAGTCAAAATGCCAAAAATTCCAATAAAAGCGTCAGTAACAATCTCTCTTAATGGGCACCTTTCATTACAGGTTCATTTCTCAATATCCAAGGAACATAAATAAATAAAGAATTCTTGATCAATTTTCTTCGCTCAATGGCAAAGCAAGATTTGGAATAATATAATTGAAAATTGATTCTNAGATTTGGAATAATATAATTGAAAATTGATTCTCAGTTGCCTTAAAGGACACACTATACAAGCTTTTGCACATGAACAAGAGAAAATGCCTTAAGAATATAGATATTCACATGCACACAACCTTAAAAATGCCTTAAAAATATAGATATTCACATGCACACAACCTGCAAAGTCAAGTCTGAACAATTTTTTCCAGAAATTCCCGTTCAATACCAACAATGAAAACGAATTTACAACAGTTTAGAACAGAAACTAACTTTTAATTTAAGACTACTTGACTTTTGCCATCTAAGCCCAACATTCATGCTGCACGATGCTGTATTGCTCTCCTATGACTCCGTTTTCTATGGCTTCCAAAGCATAATTATCGATTCTAAGATTATAGAGATCAAAGACATTCGATTCAAGGTATAACACGATGAACACGAACAAGGGGATGGGGGTTCAAATATGTAAACAAGAAATAATAATTTTGAAGTATTTTTCCATAATAATTGTACAAATTTACAAGTACGATGACCGTAACAGAGTTTCTCCCACCTACAGACAAAAACCAAAAAATATATAAAATTAAATCAAATTAAAATGCTGAATTTACAGTCTCCAGTTTTGTGCAATTAATTCTTTTCTATTTGACATTTTATTTTCAGTTGCTCTACAAACGAATCAAAAGCAATGCCTCGACCATAGCCATAGGGTTCCAAACTAAAAGAACGTACCAAATATCCATTTACCCAGGAGGTGCGTGAAATGAAGAAACTTAAATGCTTACGATGACCATTGATCCGGGACTGTAATAAAGTAGGTTGTCATTGCTTTTCTGAATCTTTTTTTGTATTGTTTTGGCGATATAATAGTTGGCGATGCGTGCTTTCGTCCACCGAGTAGGCCGGATGCCTTTACCCATGTCTCCAACTGCTTGTCCCAAGTGTATTGCCTCATGAAATCGATTATCCCTAAAACCAGCTCCTTGCGCTCTTCGTCCACCCCGACCAACAGGGAGTAGTCCATCACATCAACTGACTGTAATCATGAATGATCATGAAGATTAACATAATATCATCGTATTAACCAATCGGTGTAAAACTGATTAGAATAAAAAGATCGAACACAAATTTACATGCAGGCACCACTTTTCCTTGGTTTTTCTCAACTACAAATCCAAACATGTTAACAACGAAAAATCATTTTCATTTTAGAGAAATCAAGCAAATGGAAACATGTCCTTGTCAGTGCTTTTCTCGAACCATCTATAACATCTTCGATCGTTCGAAACACTTATTAAAATAAACATAATTGTGAAAAGCTTTAAACTAGAGATCTAAACTCAATAAATTCATCAAGATTAGGCTGTAAAAGTAGATTACCGCTAAAAAGAATGTATCGTTCCAAACAGCTCTTTCCAGGTTCCTTTTTGCTTTGCTTCCAAGGAATATAGGTTTCGTACGTAGTGTTTGTAAAAGGTTCATGTCTAATAATACTTTATTTGTTCCCGTTGTATCTGAGTTATAACGAGACCGTGTAGAGCCCTTAAGGTCATATACCCTCGATATACTTCTTTTAAAGAAGAGATTCTCCATCACCATCAAATCCATTTTTGTTTCCTTGCCACCTTTTGAATATTTGACGGTGACCTAAGATTAAAACGGTAGATTAGAATCACAAATACAAAGAAACAAACCTATAATGTACATATACGTATGTCTAACACGACACGTCGACGCGTTACTTAAAATCTTTAAAATTATTTATTTATATAGTATAAATTTAGTTTTTTTTATTTGTTATTAATTTTTCTTATTGAAATCTTTTAAATATGAGTATCTATTTATTATTTAATAATAATTTTGAGTTAAAAATATATAATATTCCTAATTAAAAAAAATGACATGGTAGGCTGTCGGAGGAGTGGCGGTATCCGATACGTGTCAGACATGAACATGTTACTCTAGTTGAAGTGTCCTTACAACATAACAGTTTATGATGCACCGACACTAATACGGGTGTTCGACATGACACGTGTTAGATACGTCGATCGCGATTTTTCAAAGAGTACTGACACGACACGTTGCCGACATATTAATTAAAATCCTTAAAATTATTTATATATAATATAAATTTATTTTTTACTTGTTATTAATTTTTCTTATTGAAATCTTTTAAATTGAATACCTATTTATTATTTAATAATAATTTTAGGTTAAAAATATATTGCATTCCTGATAAAGAAAGAAAACGACCATGGTAGAATGTCGGAGGAGTGTCGATATCCGATATGTGTCCGACACGTTATCCTAGTTGAAGTGTCCATGCAACACAGAAACAAACAAATAAAAATAACGAGGTCTAACCTGATAAATACCAAGAACTTTGGCAAGGCAAGTTGGACTCCTTGAGCTAAGAGAATCTGATAAATATTTAAAATACTCGGGTGCAAATGTTTCAAAGGATTCCAACTCAGTCTTAGTTACTTGTTTGATTATGAATCGTTCATCAAATGACTGCGCAAAATAAACATTACTCTTTCCCCCCTGAGCACTCCATCTCCTGCAGCGGCTTAAGGAACGTACAAAATCCACATTGCTAGGACAACATCTCTTCCAAAGAGCATCAAATTGTTTTGCGAAGTAACATACAACAGAAAATTTCACCTTTCCACCTGCGCTTGAAGGCTCATCTTCGAAAGAAATTCTTAGATGAGGAGAACCCTTGGCATCTGTGAAACGGGAACCATCGGTAGCCAAAGCATCTTCAGAATCATAACTACCATAGTGTATGTAATCCAAGTGCAGCGAACCAAAGGACTGCCACGTAGAAAGGTCAGAAGCTAAAGAATTCACCCTTTTTGTCTGACTTATATTTGATCCTCCTTCAAGCCTATTTGGCTTATCAGCAACCCATTCTTGATACTCCTTGCAGCTAAGAACATACGATATTATGCTAGTGGGCTCGTTATCGTAAACAGCAATAACAACTTCATTTTGAACATTTTGAGGAATCATCAATCTTGCTCCTTCAGGCAAAAGAGAAATAGAAGAGATTAAAGAGTGTGACACACCCTTTGAAAGATTTAACTCCTCAGCTTCGTGAGGTAATATTTGAGAATGAGTCCTTTGTACATTTGGAACAGGATCTCTGATCATATATTTATAATCACCAGAAGCATGGAAAGATCTGAGATTAGACAAATGCAACGAAGGTGGCAGTCCTTTACTCATTCTTTCTTGAAGTCTCTGGGCAGAGTCGAAGGAGTATACTCTGGTAGGTGACATCAGTCTACTAAAAGCTAGATTTTCTTTTCGATTTATCTGTTTGGATACTGTCGATACAGGAACATCTGTTTTAAGTGCTTCAAGCAATGATGCCTTTAGTGGAGGCTGATCTGTGCCTGTCCATGCAGAATCTATCTTATCGGATAGGATGGACCCAGCTGATGGGAGGCGTTCTAATGATGTATTGTTGACTGCATTCTCCTTGTCTGCTTGCATTCCTACCTCCACATTCTGCTCAAATTTGCTTGATATAGATTTCCCCAGAAACCTAGTCTCTGATAGTGAAAAATTGGGCTCCTCATAATTGGATAATACGGCCTTATTTGGGCATTCATCTAATTTTGAATAATCCGGGACATTATCTTCATGACCAAACTCAATACTGCTATCTGTCAAATATGCATCGGATTCTTTCAAGCTACCATGAGCTGCATCATCATTCTGAGCATTGGGACTGGAGCTCCTATTAAGTAGAGTGTCCAATAAATGTAGCCGGCGATCCCAAAAATTTGATGCCATCATTAGTGAATGTCTCAAACGATTAACTTCAAAAATGTCAACAGGTGCATGACCTAGGTCTAAAATCTCTTCATCGACTAATAGAAGTGAATCCTGTTCAAACAAACTGAAATAAGCCAGAGAAGACAGGATACACTAGAACACATTTACATGAAGCGCATGAACAGCGTTGAACTGCATTCCTTACTCACTTTGTAATGATTCAGTTCTGTTGCAGCCATGTCCTTTAACAGCAAGATGTGACAATGCAACTCACTTGCTTTAGAGAATTCGTTAGTGAAAGATGAGCTTTTCTGTTCAATTTGATGAAGAACAGTTGATATCTCTGCATACAAGGCTTCAGCTTTGTTTAAAAGCTAAGGGAAGTGAAAGCAGATAGTTATGATGCAGACATATATAACTAAATTACATCTCCAGAGAAACAAAAACTGGAAAAAATTTCAAATATTCTACAAACCTCAGATGCTTCTTTTTGTATCCAGGTCTGTTCACCATGGCCACTGAATTCAAGAATTGATGGCGGCAAACATACAGAAAGAATATCAATAGGAGAATATTGGAAGAAAGCAACAATACTCCCAAACCTGTCAAAAGATGGAGAGGAAAAACAAATCATTTCACCAATATTACATATTAACAAAACGGTTCTGATGACCAGCATGTTCGTGAACAACAGTAATGGAACTTAAATATAATTGAACATCAAACTTACCCATAAAACCTGAGGCAGTCCCTTTGCAGAGAGTGACCACAGCTTGCAACACGGTTAGCAGTTGCATGATTTGAAAAACTAAGCTCAAGAAACTTTCCAAAAGAAAGTCCCCAGGCAGCATTGGACATCGCCACCTTTTGAGTGGCTGGCGGAACTCCGTCAATGGGCGCACACCTGAGGCATCTGTGCCACATCCATATCTTTCCATCTCGCTCTCCAGGAAGATTTACCGAGGGGACGTGTCTGACATTTACTGTGAGATTCCCATGTGGATGCGTATAGCATATAACATGGGCTTCAGCTGGCTCCTTGCATGATCTACAGCAAGACGACTGGCAACACAAATAGCAATTATTAACTAAAGCAACTAGACAACAGGACGAAAGGAAAAGCGGACCCAAAAGAAAGGTTACCTGATCAAATAGATCATCCCGAAGATACCTCCCCAATGGTTTATCAGAAGGACTGTAGAATTTGATACGCAGGGGTCGAGAACGTTCACATACAGTTCGATTTAGCACGCGATGACTAGAAAAAGAAACTAATATGCTCTGGTGACCATCATTAGCTGAATAATATTCACTTGAGTCTTCAATCTCATCAACCCTCTCAAGTGCAGCAAGTTCAGAAACTTCACCTGACTGGTCCTTTTCATGACCTAGCAATCCTGCCTGTGCATAATTTCCGAAGCCAGCCAAATTATCATCGCATGCATCAGAGAGTGCATCTACAAATCTGTACTCATCGGCCATACAGGGATCTTCATAACCAGCATGACCGAGTTCAGACAGTGACTCATGTAGCCCAAGCTCCAGATGGAGATCAGTAGATCCCACGTCAATGTTAGGAACATCAATTTCTTCAGGGTAACTGGAAGGAACAGCAGAAATAGGGATCACTGTGGGAGAATTATTAGTACTCATCCGCTTTGGAATGGAGGATGATGGTTTTACTGCCATTTTAGGAAGACTAGCACCCTCATCAGCAAGAAATGAGGTCTCAAGTGATAAATGATATGCCGCAAAGATAGCATACTGTACTACACTTTTCACCTTCTTAAGTTCTTCACAACATGATCCCTTCAGTACAACCTACAAATGCAGAATAGAATTAGCTCCCTCTTTCTCCTGCTTTCCCCATTCCCATGTTATTTTATATAACCTAAATACTTCTTAGTGATGTATAACACCGGTCTATGTGTCAATACATGGCATTAAAAGATAATATTAATTTCCTGCGAGGCTATGGGAGCACATTTAATTGCACCTACCATGTATCGCAACATAGACTGTTACACAAGTTAGGCTCCATAGCATTACTCTTAGAAATAACAAATGAAATAGACTGGGAAGGAGTCCTATATCATAGTCGGGCAACTAGCAAAAATATAAATGATCACGAAGCAGGAAATCATCAATTCATATGATGCGTGCACAGATAAAATAATAAATAATATACTTATAAGTTCCAGAAAAAGAAAAAAAAAAATTACCGTGCAACCTAACCGCCTGGGACATCCCTCAAAAAACATCAAGGTTTTTGAGGGCTTCTTGTTGAACTGATTCAGAGGCTTGTGGTCTTCTGAAACTCTCTCCAAATGGAAAAGTTCACAGTGCCCCAACCGCGTTGTGGATACATGATCAACCGATGGAGTTATAGTAGCACCAGTGCATCTAGCAATCCGCTCCAACAGAGGCCTTTTAATGTTTAAGACTAATGAGATCTCCTTTGCTAGCAGATGTTCTTGAGCAAATGAAGATACACTTTTCTCCACAAGCAGCACATTTGGACGATGGAACTCTATCTTCGAGACAATCATCTTCAGATGATCATTTTCCTGATTCAAAAATATATTCATAAATTCATGCTTAATAGATTTTAATATCTTAAAGAAATGGAAAAGGAAAAAAAAGCTAATCAAGAATGAACCTGCTGCAGTAATGTATCAAAAGATGCCAGCTGATTGGGAACTCTTTGGTACTCGAGAGCTCCTCCTAAGAGAAGTAGTCTAGGGTTCACGTATTGTGATGTCATGCGCTTGTGTTTTATATTCTTGGAACAAACTACCCCTTTAACAAACATGCTGCAATGAGTAACATATTAACTTTATATTTTAGAATTATTAATGAAGAATGTATTGTTTTTAACAAATGAATCTGACAAAACAAGGCGGATAACAAATTGTTCAATAATTCCAGATGTTTACCTTTCCCTAGGACTTCCTGAGGCTACACATTTAACCCTAACATAGTCACAGGGATCCATGCTGCCACCTCTACTAGTATCTGGCTTCACAAAGTTTGCAGCTTGCCATGCTATGTCCATAATTACGTCAAGCCAGTCCTCAGCACAGTTCTCTTTGGAAACCATTATACCATGCACGTGCAACAGCTGCGACACAAGAGACCTAAAATACCCCTGCACCACAGCTTTCAAGGGCTCTTTATGAAAAAGATTTAGCTTTTCCCTTGCCAAAAACATGCTATCCAGACTATCAGTAGAGGAAAACATTGCTCCTAGCTCCCCAACTTCGTCATCCTCATCATCATAAGTAAAGAAATTATTTTCTGCCTCATTAGATACATCATCAGGTGGAGGAGGTAACCAAATGAGACGATTGGCTTCAAAATCCAAAAAATTTTCATGCTTATTCTGGAATATCGACAGACGATCAACACCTTCGGGGTCCCCGGTCCCTTTTAAAACAGCCACAGTCTCTTGATCATGTGGACTATCATTCTGTGATCTAGCAGTTCCACCTTTCTCTTGCTGTACATGATGCCCAACCCTATCGGAAATAATATGGATCCTAGAGGGGCTGTCTGAAGGGCTTGATCCAACAGACGTAAAACTATAATTTCCATGCCTAGCACTAACACTACTTAAATCTACATCAGAACTATACTCTAAGCATTCGCTTGAAGCACTGAAAAAGCGACTTGTGGAATCCTCTCCCTCATCTTCATCGCTCCTGCAATCACAAACATAACCATAAAACTTTCAACCCCAGAAGGAGCAAATTATAGCAGAAAAATTCGAACTTCTTAAAATTAGATCTTCAATATAATGTCCTCCAAAACACTAAGGCACCACTTATGTTATTTATGTGATACATATAAGCATAAAAATTACAGAGCTAAAGATCAAATAAATTACTATACAACCTCTAAATATTGCTTTACTGCATATGCTTTGATCTGAATATCACTGGCTAGGAAATATTTTGACTAGCCATGTCCGACTTAGTAGTAATATCAAAATGAAATGTTTATATTTGATTAGCATTCAACGAATATGAATACTTCACTTCAGGGTATAAACAAAATTCAACAATAATAAACGTTATCAAAAACAAATACTTAGTGGGAACAAGATTAAAAAATTTACAATCATGTGATCCATAAAACTTTGGAGCAACAATTAACCCCGCCACATACCTACTTGGTGAATGAGGATCAGACACTGGACATGGATGATTCAAAAATGATGTGTTGATATTTTTAGCCAGAGCATGGCGGGAACGATCATCAAATCTCTCACCACTAAAACTTGGTGATGGTGATTCTGGGCTTTGTCTTGGAGATTCAGAAGGATAAACCTTACCACTATACATTTTTGCGCAGCTGCTCCAGGGACCAAGTTCTGAACAAAACTTGCAAAACTTGATGTCAAACACTGTCTCTGTTGTTTCTTCCAAATGTCCTGATGCAAGTTCACGCTCACAGTTTCCACACAATACTCGTCTGCAGTTTTGACAGTGGTTATTGAGGGAAATTTCACTACTCTTAATCTGAAGTCCACCTGATATGGAATTTTGACCACTTTTTCCCCAAGAAATCCAAGATCTAACCTTCTCAATTAAATCCAGTATCGAATTATCAGGTATTCCCATAGACCAGCAATAACCCAGCACCCAAAAGACTACAATTCTGTTTTTCTCCTAATCTAAACTCTACAAGATGGCTAGTATATCAATTTGTCTGTTAAAAAGGGAAATTTCATCTGCACAACGACCAAAATTAGTAAACCCACAATAAAATTGGTGGGTTTTTTTTTCCTTTTTCCTTTTGCAAGTCATGTATGGGTTTTTTCATTTCCAGAAAAATCTGTAAGAGATACAAGGTCATTTTCCCCCAAGGAATCACAAAATATCGCGAAGGGGGAACTTGCTCCCACAAATTCACATAAATTGTAACTGTATGTACGCCCAAAATTACTATAATCACAAAAACATGTAAAATCAGAACAACAGCAGCACAACCACCAAAGGGTTTTACAGTTTCCTTAGGCAAATTCCACTAAACTCATCATCAAGATTAGAATCCAAGATTGACACTTACATTAAAAACGTCAAAGATACAGAGCTTAGCACCAAAAACACAGAAAGCACATATCAGATTAAACTTTCCTTAATCAAACAGTTAATACCACAAAATTCTACTTAAAGAAGTCCCCCAATCAACACGTATCAAGAAAGTTCTTGAATTCAGTACCCAAAAGTACCTTACCAATTAAAACAAAACCCCAGAACTCAGATCGAAAAACAAGAAAAAATATGGGCTTATTTCAACTGTCTAGAATTAGAATAGGAATGGCAATAGAAAATCAAATCTTGATATTGAAAAGATAAAGGTAAAAAAAAAGTGCATTATGATTAAATTAAAGGATGAAGAGAATGAGAATAAAAAGGAGAAAAAGGAAGAGTACAGAGAAGTTTCCCTTTCTAATACTAGCACTATTAATGGTGGTGGCTCGAATCTCCAAGACCATTTTTTGCTCCCTCTGCTTCTTCAACAACACCACCATCCATGCTTCTTTCTCTCTCTTTCCCATCTTCCCCGGTATAGCTTTCATTTTCACGCCTCAACTAAATTAAAATATTAATGCATTTCTACACCCCTTGACATACATGTACATCTCTCTCTCTCTCTCTCTCTCTCTCTCTCTAAATGCGTACAGTGTATATAGTTTGTATAGCTATAAATCACCTTATCTCTATTAAGATTCATGCTGTGAAAATGATGTTCATTTATTTAATTGTGTAATATTGATTAGTATTCTTTCCTCCTCAGCTATTGGTCAGCATGAGAACAATTAATTACGAAATCTGATTAATCAATTGAGTTTTGAATTTTTTAGTTGCATCTGTTTGAATTATTTGTAACAGAGCAATTGAATGTTATTGGCCTGAAACATGGTTTCATAATCAAAGTAATTTGGCCGTTAAGTCAGCAGCAAAATATGTGCTTGTGTGCGAGAGTTACTCATTTTTAATCACATATTCTACGAAAAAATATTTTTTAAATTTTTATTTATATATGCTTCCAATAAATTTTTTTAAATAATCTCTTCCACACGAGGGCTATATATTTTAAAAATATACGTTTAAGACATTTCAATATTGAAAGAGATAAAATTTGACGACTTTAACTTTTTCAAATGATATTATTACTTTTAAGTAATTTGATAGGTACGTCGAAAACATGGTGAGCAGACATTATCAATTAAAAAATAATAGATAATTGATTCATGTTCTATATTATTAATATATTATCAAGTGTACATATATTAATACTCATTTATTTTAATTTAAGAATCACAATATTTGAATATTCATAAAAATCTTATCCACGATATAAATTCTATAATCATATGTAATAAAAGAAAATCTCTCTATCTTAATTAGTAATTTTTCCAAAAATTCAATTTATGTAATTTCACGAAGAATTTTGTTTTGACGAAATCTGTTTATCTAAATTGATGAAATTTGAAA
The DNA here is from genome assembly GCA_903798385.1 of Fraxinus cuspidata. Taxonomy (NCBI): domain Eukaryota; kingdom Viridiplantae; phylum Streptophyta; class Magnoliopsida; order Lamiales; family Oleaceae; genus Fraxinus; species Fraxinus cuspidata. Next base: position 32,143 of record CAIGRP010100365.1, on the reverse strand, counting down.
ATTAATCCAATTTAAACAAATTCATGAAGAATTTTGCTTTGTATACTTTGGTCAATTGAAAAGTCAATTTAAATCCACTTTATGACTAGATCTACTGGACTGGTATTTTTGTGTATTCAAAAGTCAAAAAATTGGGCATCAGGTGACTTTTTTCTTCATCACGGTGTAAAGGGCCCACTTTTCTTTATTCGAAAGCTTCAAAATAAATAAATATTGAAGCATAGCCATATCAATTTTAGTTCAACTAGTATTAATAAGTGTCACGTCCGAGCAAGAAATTGAAAAAGGTACCGTGGAAAAGAGTTGTTTCAATTCTCACGCAACTGTTCAAAATTGATCCAATTGATACCAATTGCCTAACATCCGTTTATAAAGAGGAGACGGTGTAATAAACTTGTTTAGTTCAGTAATCAAATTTTCACTTCGAATGGTTAATTTATTACTATTGTTCTAGGGCACAATTCATGTTAAAGCGGTGTAGTCAATCTCAAATTTAACGAGTTTAAAAGTAGAAAGTATTTTTATTTTTAATGTTTTAAAATATCCAATTGTCATTTAAAAACTAAAGTAGTCAAACAACTAAAATCATAAATATTTTAATTAATTAATAATTCTTCAAAAACTAGACAATTGGAGACAGTTTTTGAGATAAATGGATCCAAAAAATTGTCCACACTAATTAGTTCCTATGTGTACATTAGCCATTAGATTGGCTCCAAAAAAGAAGAATTTTTTGTTTAAAAATACGCCTAATTTTTTTTTAAGGCATGCACCTAGACCCGCATTAGGCGATTTAAGAGGGAGTTGACTGTCTATTTCCATGTCTTGCCCACGATTTGAAAAAGTCTCATATCTAGATGACGAATTTTAGAACATTGTTCATTAGGTGAAATAATCAAATTCCTTATAAGTTCATCGTTTATCTCATGTCTAACGGATGCAAGATTTTGTTAGCATTCTACCAACAATTCTGTGTGAACAAAGTACAAGTCATCTGATCTACCTTTAAGTGATAATGTATCCATCTATCCTACTTCAATCAAGAATAAATATATGCTCTATCAAGGCTTTACTTTTTCACTGTTTTAAGGATCACAATCCTACGGGCACAACTATCTTAATAGTCAACCATGAATTTTACCGTCCGTCGCTATCCAACATAATATTCATGCGCCACCTTCTTTTTGTTGCGACTAGATATCCGAATTGTGCATCTAAATGGTTAAATTAGGACCTTAACTATAATATCACTTAAAGGAATTCCATATTAAAGGATTAACGATGGGAGTGTCCCAATCCCCAAGAAGCTGATCATTTTTCTCATGTATAATTTATGTGAGACATTATTCGTACCATCCCAACAAATTCTATGTTACGACTAAAAGCTTAATTTTTACAATCTCGCCTTGTTAATACTTTAAATCCGTTAATACTTTAAATCCGTGTCAAGGCCACATAGACGACCAGTAGAATTATAAAGAAGTCATTGTGTGTAATACTTTTTATATTTTCCAAAAACAATTGGTTAGAATACCAATTTAGGCTTGGTTTGGTATAGCTATACTTTTAAGATAATCAGTTGATAAATAAAAGTGATTTATTGTTGTATCACGTAACAATTAGTAAAATGGACATTGGTTAAAATTGTATTCTTTTGTATTATCGTGTGTATATAGCAGAATTGTATTCAAACTGCATAGAGATAGAAGACTAAATTAGGTTATCCTTGTTTACTTCGACTTGTATAAATTAACATAGTATAATGAAAAGTTTCATGATTTTTCCTTCATTCTCTGAACTTCTACAGTTTAAGGATGAAATAAGAGAGAAAAAATATTGGTCTTCTAATGCTATTATAAATAGTTTTATAGTTGCTTAGCTTGTGCATATTATCAAATACATAGTTTCCAATGATTAAAAACACAATATTATCATCAACTTGGTTAAAAAACAATGGCCTAATTACTTTTGTTACTCACACCAATGTTTGAATAGGGTTTTTATGAGTTCTATAAGTGGACATTCACATATCTATGTTATTCGCTATAAATTCGAGGTGAGTTAAAAAAAATTCGATTCGATCAAATATCTCGATGCAATAGCCAAAATATGAAAAAATCAATATTATAAGTTATGCCTTCTATCTACACTCCTATTTCCAAGCTTGACATTGACTATGAAAAGTATATACGAAAATAAACACAAAATCCATAGAAAATAACTTCTAAGAAAGAAAAAAAGAAGGGGGTGGGGATGGATATATATGTTCCATCTGCAATATCATTGGATGGAGCATAAAATATGGTTTGGTAGCTTAGGATCTAGGTTAGGTGAGAAGACACATCTCTTTGAACCGAAAGATTGCTTGTATTTTTTCATTTTTCCAAGTCATTCATATACTTTTATCTTCTTGGCGTTTTCTTTGTAAAACAATACTTTAAACATTCAACAGAAAACCTAATGTTTTATGTGACACAAATAGGAATTTATTTAATAAAGTTTAATTCCCACAAGTCTCATAAAGTAACATTAATTGTGTTTGCACATTTTATTTTAGTAAATATTTGACCTTTTCTTGGGATTTCTTCATGAAGTTTCTCTTGCACATTTTATGAGGAAATGGTTATTTTGGAACTCTGGAGGAATCTAATCCCCCTTACTTCGCAAGGGGTGCTTCTTCAATTTAGGGTTAAAAGGGACCTTACAAGAATCAGTGCTCTAAAAGGTGTGTCTAGGCGTCGCCAATGAGCCGCCTAGGAGCGATGCACGGCAAAAACGTCAAGCCAAGTGGCTTGACGCCTTATTTAGTAGTCAACAGCAATCGTTGACTGCTAATGAGTGCCTAAGCGCGATTTAATATCTTTTCTTTTAAAAAAAGTTAAATTTTTTTCATTTTTTTAAAGTTAAAGGTTAGTTTACATTTGAAACTTATCTTTTTGTTAGAATTTTTGAAAAAATGTATAAAATTTCTATAAATCTGTTTTAGATGTTTATTATACATTATTTTTAATTATTAAATGATTTTTTGATTGATTAAATATTAAAATAAGAATACATTAAACTCGCTTAACTCATAGTTTGACATAATGCATCTTTTCATGTCTTCAAAAAGCCATACTTATTTAATCTTTGTTAAAGCACCTCACCCGCATTTGGGCTAGTCATATCTTTCACAAGAATGGAATCCTAACTATTCATGATATAGTATTCTTGTTACATTTTATTATTAAAATATGCATTTGTGGAAAAAAATGAAAGGTTGGATATTTACAAATTTATTTAATTGAATATAATGGACGCATACATCATGTATATTATTTTTATTTTAGTGAATATCGTTAAATTATTATAAGGATTATCGTTCTTAATAATAGATATTAGTGAAGAACGTGGATGGAAAATAATTATTGAGATCACAAGAGAATGAGGTAATATTACTATGTAGATCTTAAAGGGTGCAGAAAAAAAAAATTAAAAATAGCTCATAAATGTACAACAATTTTTATACAAGTATATGCACCACGTAGTATTTCTCACTCCATTTACTGTATACATTTACATACATATTTTCCATTACCTTGAAAGATTAGACTTGACCGAAGAATAGTGTTCTTATGGTGGAGCTTACAAATTATGGTACTTATTAATTTGAGCTACACAAGTTGAGATGTTATATCAAGGATCAAACGTATTATTAATTTTATTGTATAAGTTTCTAAAATTATTATATTACAGAGAACTTTAATCTCTTTAACTAGAATAAGACACTATACTTGAGTCTGCTTATTTAGATGTTATTTTTTAACTTTATAAGTAGTAACACATTAGTATCTAATTGTATTTTTTTTCAACCAGTTTAACGAAAAATCAACAATTTTAAGAAAACTCAAGCATTTGAAGAAGCAATAAAGCAAGACATTTTACCTATGTAAATGTGGATCGACTCATCGAAACTCCACTAAGATAAGATCTTGACAAAGAAAAAGCACTTTTTCCTATGAAAATTGGTGCAGGTTGATTTTTTTTCTTTCCATACAAAGGGTTTCTTGGAAAGCATTATTTTACTTGGAATGTGTCATCATTTTCCTTTTGAATATATCGAATGAAGATAGTCCACTGAAAGTAAGAAATTTATGTTTGACGAAATGCTAATATCTGCTTTGTAGTATATTCATCTTTACTCAATTTTCCTTTGAAATTTAGCACTTTGAGAAAAAGTCTATTGGTATGATAATTTATTGTACAAATTATAGCCATCATTTTTCTTTTTGACCAAATAAGTGATAAAATTGAATGGATAGTGAATAGCTCATAATAAGGTTGGCTCTTACGAAGTAACGTAGTCCAACCCCATGATATATTTTGTGCTTCTCTTTGTTGAATTTTCCATAGATTTAGTTGTTAAAATCAAATGAAGATAGCGAGCTCACAATAATAAAGAAAGACTTCCAATTCGATTTCACCGAACAAAACCGACACTACGGTAAAATAAGAGATTTTGATACAATTTAGATCAATTTGATTAATTGGATTTGAGCTTAAAATTAGAAATAAGAAAATCATATTTTGTGTTTGAGCTAAATTAATTAGTTAGCAAATTTATTTTAAAAATAATAATTTGACTTATTTAAGATAAAAAAATTAAGAATATTTGGTTTTTCGATTCTTGGTTTAGAACTGAGAACCAAACCGAATCCACCAATTCTCAATTTATATACTCGTTCTAGCATTTAACTTAAGAAGAACCGCTCGATTCGATCCGATCCGATTCCGATTCGATCGGTTCAGAACTTTTGTCCAACCTTAGCTCCAAAGGTTCTTACCAAGTTTACTTATTTTTCTTAAAAGAAATTTATAAATATTCTTGATAGAGAACATTTGTTTACAAGAATATTCAACTATCCAGTCCAAGCCGTCCTAACTCCCAACCGTAAATGCTTATAAATTTTATCTTCAACACGTCTCTTTATGTCTGAGTGAAATCTATTTTTTATAAAATAATAAAATATCTAAATATTTGTTTATAATGGGTGGTGACAACACAATACGAAAGCTTTGTTTACTTAATACCATCATGTAATATAATAGTATAAGAAGATACAGAAAAATATATTTATTTGTTTAAATTTTATCTCGAACAATATACACAAGGATAGTCATAAATCTTCATTATTTACACCACTCATGGGTAATTTTATAAATATAGTGAATAGTATTATGTACAAATACGTTTTAACAATTCGATAAGTTTCTCAATTATTGTTCTTGTGGAAGTGACAACATGATCTTAATTTACGTTTGTGTGACGATGCACAATAATACGGGATATTGACAGCCTAAAACCTAAAAGATTAGATGCTAAGAAAGATTTAAACCTGCTTAACCAAGTATGAATGAGATTGAATTTGACAAATGCATTTACTTTACTGGATAAAGCCCGACATCACCTTTATTTACAATTTACTTTGCACCTCCTATAATCCTTGGAAAAATTAGGGGAGGTTGTCTTCGAATTTCAGTTTTGTATTTTTAATTTTGAACTCATTTTGAATTTTGTGTTTTAAGTGTTCATTTTGAATCATTTTTAAAAATTGTATTGAAAAATTAAAAAAATTTCAAAATCCAAGATATATTTAAAAACACCCAAAACAACTTATCGTTTTGAATTTTCTTTGTAAATTTTAAGCTTATTTTCAAAAACACGTTTTTAAAAATAGGAAAGAGAACGCGTTTTTACTGTTTTGAAAATTTGAAAACGGAAAACTGCTTGAAAACGATAAAAAGAATTGCCCTTAATGTTTTTCATTCTCACATGAGACTTTAGAGGCATAACATCGAGTGGTTTCTAAGGTGTATAAATCCAATAATTCATGTATCTACTTTCTAATTTACTATACTTTTCTTACTTGTAGATATGTAGAAAAACTCAACAAAACGATAATTATTAAATTTGTCACATCTTCTAATTTAATTGACCAAACATGCCCTCAACTCTATACAAAATATAAATTAAGTTATAAGAAAGAAACAAATAAAAAGAGTTATCTCGTTCATCATGCTCCAAGAATTACGAACAAACTTTATAGGCCAATAAAGAGTACATTAAAAATATTTTAATCGTGATTTCTACTTTCGCTTCACTACTATCCTTTTTGTGTCGAATATAACTGCTTTGCTGATTAAATCACAAATATTGCAAATTACCTAAATAAATCGAAAAATAAATAACTACAGTTATAGCACCAATATAGTACGAATCACAATAAAAAATTAAAAATGATACAAAGTACATAAAAAGCATCATTCATATGGAAAAAGGTCATATCCACTCTTTTTTTTTTCCGTATGAGGACACTCATATAGTTTGCATCCACTCATCAAAATTCTTGGTTGATTACCTTTCTTTTGTTTTATGTATACATTCTATTCGAAACTTGAGAAACAGTTTCAACCAATATCTAATATGGGTTGGTATTTCCGTCCCGAACACTTAATTTCCAATTTTCAAGAGGTTTTGACGATAAATGCGCACCATTAGGATATACAGAGAAAACGTGTAATAAAATTTATTAAATGTAATGTCGAAATCAACGAGACAAACAAGCTATTAGATGTCGAATCAATCGTATATCTGATTAAGCAACCTCAAAACTTTCATCACTACAAAGCTTTTAGGTTTAAGCTATAAATAGCATCATATTTCGTCATATAAGGGGGTATGCTGAAAATTACAAAACGACACGAGTGGCAATGCTAATGAACTATCAATAAACTTGTCACAATAAAACTACACCAGATGGAACCTATATTTTTGCCCAGTTAAAGCCACACATGACAGGATCCACAGGTACTTTAATAAATAGTGGCTCTAATTTAGTGACCAACGCACCAACCCACTTTTACGCATTCATCTTTTGGAGTAGCCAATGGGATCCATTTTCTTGGAGAGTGGTGGTTTGGTAACACAAACAATTTAGCCCATGAATTGATATTGGTACACGCCAAAATGGACACGATTGGATAAAAAGATGAAAAAATATCTAGCTCTCTCTTCTCCTTAATCATATCTATTCAAGTCAAATCAAATCAAATCAAGCGTATTGTACACAAAGTTGACTTCATAGATATGAACTCGGCAAGTACATAGTTCCCTTAAATGTTTATTTAAACTAGCTTTCAGTTTTTTTCCCTTCTTTAATACTATCTCGTCTATTAAATTTAATGAATAATTAACAGCGACACGAAATTATCCTTCAGAGCAGACACATTTATAATTCAGCAAACGATGACAACAATAATAGAGGATATCCCAAATTGCCAATTCTTATTCATGAAAAGCAATTATAATACAAATGAGTATGTGAAGGTACCTAGAGAAAATCCCAACAGCAAGGAAAGAACTTGCATTGTTAATGTCTTATTTGAAAACTTATTTTTCTGTCAAGTTCTATATTTCATTGTTTTGAGCACAATCTAGCAAATGGTTTCTTAGAACTCATTTCTTAAGTGGAAAGGAAGATCATTTGCATTTAATAAATTTCGGAAGTTCCTCATCATTTTAATCTATGAGAAGAGATGCATGGTTTACTTGTCTTTTTGTGTGAATAGAGGATCATCATGCTCGTTTTGTACGCTTCCCAACTTCAAGTGCCAGCTCTGTGTCGATTTTCAGGGAAATGTCGAGTGCTTTCACAGAATGGGTCAGATCACCACTGCAAACACGGAAACATTACAAAGTGAATTACAACATGAAACCATGTTGAAGCGACTGTGACTATATTCACTAGCAAAATACAATTAATTTGGAAGGCACTATTCTCGTAGGAAATAAGGTTTCCGATATGATTGCAGCATGGTTAACATTTGAATTAGAAAAGGATATTTCTAATTAGATGCCAAACAATGTACATGACCAATGGTTCTTTATTGCATTTTCAATGCATTGTGTGATAATTATCTAGCGATTTAGCCATTAACAAACGGGCTAGGTTAGCTTTGGGCAGTTGCACTGAAATTAGATCTTCCCACCAATTAAAAATATATTTACATTGAAGGCTAAAAAAGAAAGCAAATGGGGAACTGTTTAACCAGTGTAGTTCTACAGTTCTTTGTTGAACTCAAGTGTGGATTGAACTAGTCGGTTCTTGGTTTAAAACATTTTTACATCTTTTCTTATATGAACCAAACTAAACCAGCCAGTCAGGTATGTGAACTATTTGGCATTTTGCCTAACGTTAAAATTCTCCCTTTCAATTTAAACAAAAACAGGAGGAAGATAAAAATAAAGGGAAAGTGTGTAACTATATTACCTAGAAATGTAGGTCACCCCGGATTGTCCAATCTTGTTTACAGCGTCAAGAGTAACATTTCCAGATGCCTGCACCGAAAGAAGCAATAAAACAAATGCTAGAACACAGGTTACACAATCTTAAAAAAAGCTATGAAACTGGTAGCAACTAAGACCCTCACTGCATCCTATGGATAATATCAACAGTTGCTTGAGAAGCAAAGAAAAGAACGACGGGGAAGAGATGAGGTGCCATTCATAGGGCGACAGGTGAACCAAACTATTCATAACGGCTTCCATTTCAATCATCTTAAGCTCATTCAAACGTAAAACCCTAAAGAACTCATACAGAATTTTTTTAAACTGTTGCAGAAGTAACCCCCTGTCCTGAAATCATTTGTTATATTTGTAATGACATCCATCCATGTTCAATGCCTCATTTGGTAACAAAAGTTTGACCATCTTCAACTCCCAGATGATAGATGTAAAACAATCTCATCCTCATAAAAGAATACTGTGCAGCCCAAGAGAATTTTTACAATTAAAAGGGGTACCATCTGAATGCAAATATCCCTCAAAAAAATTTTAAATACCTTAGCAATTTTTATTTAACAAAAGAAAAGGTCCTGTATTTAATTAAATCAACCTCAAATGAAAATTTTACTTCAATTATTATAGACGAAAACTACCTGCCATGTAAAAGTACCATAAGCTTATAAAAAATCTTCATCTGACTATTCTAGTTCTATTCATTCATGTAATTGATCAGTTTATCCACTCTTCTTCCAAAGGTCATTTACAATCATATATTGTGAATTATTCTTTGGCTCGAAAAATACTGATCCCTCTTAACAAGGAACCAATTTTTAGTTACAGGTGTGGCCTTAGTAGCTGAAGGCCTGCAAACCTCTCCAGCTGCCCACTCCAAGAAATATCTTCCACAGCATCCATCGCCGCTGCTCTGGTGACTGGCAATACAAAGTGTTCTAAAAGATGTAAAGTGTGTCTAGGCAGCAAGGCCAAGCCTCATGCCTAGCCGAGTTTTTTAGAACATAGACACAAACATGTGCAGTACACTTTATGTCAGTTTGTATTGTAAAGATGATCCAAAGGCATTGGATTGCACTCACCAGTCTCTTTCTGATGATGATGACTTGATGAGACGGAGAGTGTGGTGATCAACTTTCCACATCCTAATTTCTACAAGCCAGACCTAAGAGTGTCGTGAGAATGTGGTTAGCTCAAGAGGTAAAGTTTGGTGGGCCACCAGATTGCACCTTTTCTGAAGGAATTATTGATTCTTTAGACTGTGTCCAACAGAAGCATAGGATCTTATACAATGTTGGCAATATAAAAAATATTATATCTAAAAAAATTGGTGCCCTCATACATTTTCTCTCTGCTGGTGATTAGGAGTGACATCGATACTTGGTTCAACGGAAAGATCACCCCTAGGTGAGATGATTCTATTTTGGATGATTTGCACATTTGCTTATCATCAGTCAATATCGCTATTTGATCAGGAAGAAAGATCGTCATAATTGGGTAAGAAGTTGCACACACACTCTACCTCGTCGGAGTCGAGTTCTCTCAATCGTGAAGAAATGATGGGGAATCAATATAATAATAATAATAGATATCCTTAGTAAAATACAAATGGCTAAATTTAGGTTAGCTTATATTGGTTTATTATAGTTTTCTAGTTTGACTTAAATTAGATTTATATCCTTTTCCTTGAATGTTTTCCCACCTAAATTAGATTAGATTAAACCCCATATAAAGAGGATCTTTGCATTGTAATACTTAGACTTAATTATTGAATAAACTCATATTTCTCCCTTTAATTCTTTGAATTCTCTCCCCTTTATTTTCTTTCTCCCTCTCTTCCCCTTTCTATCTCAAGTCTCATTCTTGTTCAATTCCACTCTCTGTCACCATCATTTTCATAATTACGCAGACTCGTCTATCGCAAACATGCAAATAGAAAAAGTTTCAACAAATCCATGTCAGACTGGGAATGGAGATACTACATAAGTTCATAAGCTGAGGACCACATAAGTGAGTATTAGATAGAGAAAGATGACTTTTACAGAGTAGCAATTTAGAAAATAAAGAAACGAAAATAAAATTAGGAATTACCTCAGTCTCAAATCTTCCATTAATCAACTCTACAGCTTCTTTAAGCATTGATACATCAACATCCCCGTTAGACAATGGAACAACCATATTGTCCAGCATTATCCTAGTTATAGATGTTTCCGTTTGAGATGCATAATGCAATACCTCATTTACTTCTTGGAGTGTCCTGGTCTCAATCTGTAAGCAGACAAAAATTGATCAACTACCACAACTAATCTTGACATATGCAGTAGTAGACACAGGAAAGTAGTTGGAAGGGCTAACCATGCACTTTTAAGCTATTGAAATTAACCTAGCACCTGAAGAATTCGCAATCTCAAAAAATTTTATCTACAGATTCTGCAATTATCATCCATAATATTTATACCTCAAGGCTCAAACCACTTCTACCATGGACAAAAAAATTATAAACTTCATCCCAATTTTCTGTAACAACTTAGTGTTGACCAGTAATGCTATTGCCACAATTTAGTTAAATTTTTATGTAACATTGAAATAATTCTGAACTAAGTAAACATCATAAGTTTTATCATATCAAAATAATGAAAAGTAATAAATATTATGATTAATAGATTATATCAGTTACTTTGTACTGAAGCCAATATCTCTCTAATAATAGAGGAGGGAGTGACTAAATAAAATAGCACATATGTGCACACGTGCGCGCGCATGTTTTTGCGCACAAACACAGAGCTCTAGTCTTACCCCAAGTTATATTCTTGGGAGTTGATTAGAATTAATTGGGTACCATTCATAATTAATTGCAGGCTAAATAAAGATTTTAGAATGTTGATGAACCACACAATTTAGTAAATAATAAGTTTTTGGTTTAACATTCAAGAATTATAATTAGCAAACCTAAAAATTTAAAACTCTACCTCAACACCCATTTTAAGATTATTTTGCTCCATATAGAGGTCCACAGATTTCAGGGCATTTGTGATACCTCCAGCAATAGATATATGATTGTCTTTTATCATGACCATATCAAATAAACCCATTCTGTGATTCTGACCTCCACCTATTAAGACCTGTAAACATTGATGGGAAAAGTCAAACTTAACAGAATAAGTGGGAAAAAATGATATCATAATATGGAGTTAGAGTGAGATCAGTGCACTACACCGCCCATTTATCCACCAAACGTAAACCTGGAGCAGTTTTCCTTGTCTCTAAAATGTAAGCAGGTTGCGCAGCATCTGCCATAGCCTGCAAGAAACTTGAACATTACAGTTCCCTTAATGCATAAGATCACCTATTATATACGAAAAGCCATCTTTAATATAGAATTACTCAAATTATTTTCAGCATCTTTAATGCGGTTTCAGTATGAAATATATGATTCAAAACGCATATTACTAATCATCATTTTCCAATACAACTAAATATAATCAAGCCAGCATCTAGTATTACTATGATTAACTAGGTGAATCTTGTCGTCAAATGTAATTCTACCAAAATTTTCAGGAACGTGCTCCAGACCTCTTTAGGAAATGAAAAACTGAAAGTTATATACAATATGAATTGATTTAAAATGCCATTTGAAACCAACTAAGAAGTGCTTAATCTGAGGATGTTCAGAAGTTTCCATGTGAACATGTTCGCACAGCAGGTTACCTCTTTTAATTTGTAAATTTCAAAGAGCAGATTTACATGAAAAGAAACTAGACTTCTATTGAGAAGTCTATGAGAATGTATTACTCAAACTTTCAGATTAGCAAGTAGCTTATGAGATGCATGCTACTATAAAATTATGGAAGCGATTAACCAGTAGTTTGTGTCTAAAAATAATGGATCTGAAAAATCCCTTATTAATTTTTAATGAAATTCACTATATTTCAAGGAGGATGACTGATTATCTAATTAAAAAATTTGGTAATTATCCGTACGTTTATGAGACTGGTTAGCAATGAAATTAGTAGTTTCCACACACCACTGTATTAGAATCAGTGTGCAGTCCTCTTTAAGCTGAGGGCATTCAAACTTAATCTTTTCAAGGCTATGCAGGATACAAATTATATCCACACACATTTTCCTAATGGGTCAGTTACAGCACTAAATTTCTGATGCTTCAGAGGAATTGGTGCATGTTGCAGTCTCAATATGTATTATTTTTGGCTCGTAAGATGTGAAACAGAAGAAACTGGCTACTTATCCCCTTGAGAGTTCAAAGTACCGGTTTCCCTGGAGGGATGTCTCACCAGGTCCTGAAATGATACAGCATGAACCCCATAGCAACACAAATGTGAAGCCTATACAAATCAATATCATAATTGTAGAACCACCTCATCTAAAAGCTTATGTTATTAATTAGAAAGGCGATTCATTTATTTATTTAAATGTAATCTTTAAAAAGCCCTCGTGTGCACGCCAGATTCACTTTTTAGGAAAAACCTAACAGATCACTATTAATGGGCGGAAACTAGACTTGAACTTAATACCTTTGCCTACTATTATATCACGTTGAATGAGCTCGTGTAAAAATTTAATTATTCACACACATACGCATTTATTCATTTAAATTTAATATTCAATAGCAATATTGTAATTGCCTTAGCTCAGTGCTCTCGTGTAATATGCCTCAATTTAAAAGGGAGCTACAAGCATTAGAAATTCTTTCCTTCTGTTGATTAAGGAGAGTAACAGTCTATTTAAGGGAAGAAAACCCAACAAACTAGGTTATAATATATATGGTAATCCTACATAATAAACTACAAAAGTTAAAACAGTCATAAGAATGTTCCATAAGATATAGGAATTAAAATCAGACCCATTTGGCAAAATATATGAACTAATTTTAATAATTAACAAATTGATCAGCAGTCATATTTGATTCCCGTTTGCTTTAGTACATGCGGTAAGAATCTCAGTATGAATTCGAAACTGTCAATACTTCCCCTCAACTTGGATCATAATTATTTAATGTACCAACCTTGCTTATCAATTCTTAGAACTATTTCGGTAAGCCCTTGTTAGAATGTCCATAAATTTATCTTTCTGTGAAGACAGAGCATATAAATTTGGTTGTTATCTGTTCCTATGAAAAGCGTATCCATCTCCACATGTTTCTCACGTTGAAATGGTGTCACAAGCGATGTTGTTGATACCTTTCATCACAAAGAGTGTAACCAGATTGTTGTTGTTCAACACGAGTTCTTTTGTTAAAACATTTTTGCTACACAAGTTCTCGCCCCTATACCATCTATCTAAATTTGCTTCAGCCCTTGACCTTGTCACTAAATGTTTATTACTCTTCCAAGTTCTTAGGTTACTCTAATAAAAGTGAAGTGTCAACATATGGACCTTCCATCACTTATTCAACCAGCCAAGTAAGCACATGCCATGCTCTATCTCAAAGTGATTGTTTTCACAAAAAGAAGCCATTTACCCATACTAAGGGAATCTCAAGATGTGACCACTGCATTCGTGTGATCCTCATTGGCAGCATTTGTTGGTAGCATCCCCTAGTTGACTAGATGAATAACATGCTCTCTTCGTGACCAAAAAATATCATGTTTTGTCTTGCAATCTCCTTGATAAGGTATCTCAACTTCCTAGAGTTTAACATCTCAAATTTGATGTCAAGAGATCGCTTTAGTTTCTCTGTATAAGCAACATTATTCTGACTTAAAAATGATATCATTGCCACAGACAATCATAACAATAACTATACCCCTACCAGTAAGCTTATAGAACTTGGTGTGATCAATATGACTTTGAAGATATCCCATAATTTGAACAAGCATTGTAAACCTTCCAAGCCAACCCTATGGTAATAGTTTCAAGCCATGAATGTATTCACTTTCCTTAGAATTCTGCTTCAAATCTTGATAGTGGCAACATTTATTCTTCCTCCTGTAGCTCTACATGTAAAAAGGCCTTATTGCATAACAACCCATAGAAATTTTAATTCCTTTCTGATTTGGACCGTTTTGTATAATTTATAAGATTCTTCTTCATAATTTAAGATCAACATCAAGGTGAACACACAGCTTCAGCACCTTCATGATTGTTCTTGCCATAGACAAGAGCTTCATTAAACACAATTCACCAACAAAACACCTAGCATGCATTTGTACATTTACTGTACCCAACAGGAAGACTTGGAATTGTCTCTCATGGCCCCAATCTGTCAGTGTATGATGATCCAAAATAATCATCCAAAACTCAGGCATACACACAGGAATGCATGATTAATTTTCATGAGAAATATTAATCGTGCTCATTTATCATGAAGACAGCCAAAGAGAATGATTCAATAGTTCAACAAATTAACTAGTAAATCAGTGAATTTCAATTAACTACTCTATAAATAATAGAAAATCATAGAGATGAACACACCTTAGTTAGAGTAGCTATTCCACTCATTCTCTGCATAAAGTTAAGTACAACCCTTTCAGCTACAACAATACTGTGGGCTCTTCCTGCATACTTTTAGAATGAGTTAAAAGACAACCGAGTTTTCAATTAAAGAGATAAAAACTTCAATTCAATTAGGGCTTGTTTGATTGAGCCCATTTTCCATGGAAAATGGAAAAGCTTTTCCATTTCCACACATTTGTAGTGTTTGATAGGCTTTTTTTTCCCTAGAAAATGTTTTCCTCCCCCAGCCCCCACGCGCCTATTTTCCAGCCAATTAAGGAATTGGTTTTCTTTAGGTTTTGGTGGGAATTCTGTTTTCCAACTTTTTTTTTTTGGGCAATTCGAAAATATTCTAGACACAATGGTAAAAAAAATTATCACTTTTATTGATAATTTCCATGTAAAACAAATCCAAACGAATGATATTCGGTATGATTTTTTTTTTGTTTTTGTGGCAATTGGAACAAATGCTAAACCCAATGGTAGAAAAAATTATCATTTTAATGGACAATTTCCATGAAAAATAAAGTCAAACGGACACCAAATTTTCAACATTTTCCAGGTGGAAAATTATATCAATCAAACACGATTAATTACAATTCCCAGTAAAACAATTTCTAGGCAATTCAATTCACTGGAATTCATTTTCTTTCCACCTATTTTCCACATTTACAATCAAATAGACCCTTAAGAAATAAAAACTTCAACTTCATAAACAGATTTTCCTTTTACCGTGTACTTTACCAAATTGGAAGCCTTTATGTACACTATCCCCATCTTTTGTGTACCACTCAACCTGATATCAATATGCACAAACAATTAAAATTACAATTAAGTTTACTTTTTCTTTAAATTGCTGTCACAGTAAGGTTAATAAGTGAGTGTAACTTTGAGCAATCATTTCAATCTTTCTCTACCAAATCCAGAAAAATCTGCTTCAGCAGGATATTAAATTGAATCCACAAATTTGAACTTGTTGATTTACTACATAATGCTAACTGTGTACCTTCAGGGAAGGATCAACCTCGCCAAATACCATTTCCGCAAGTGCAATTCCAGCCACAATCCCATCCTCCTTTGCCAAGAAATAGGCTTCCACTTCCCTTTCAGCCGGAATGGTTGCCTTACAGGTCACATCCCCTACATTTTTAATCAAACAGAATGTCACTGAGAACTTCGTAATCTTAGATATGCCATTACAATTAACTAATTCCTATCCAGATGCTATATAAATGGACAAGAGTATTCCAATAACCAAACAAAAGAGAACCTTAAAATAAGAAAAGAAAATGCATACCGGCAATTAGTCTTCAATGAAAAATAACTATATTTATCATTATGACGATGGAGCATCGATGTGGCAGTTTAGTTGGAATAATGGGATTGATCAGTTCATTTTTTTTTGATCGGGTATTGATCAGTTCATTTTTTACTAGAGAGGGGGAGGAGAGAGAAATGTGTCTGGACAATGGTTGCCACATCTCCAATGTTACATCATTTGTAACATTGTGATGATAAATAGCATTTCTGTTCTGCGATACATAAACTTAAACAAAATTTACACTTCCAACTTACTAGCATGCGCTATTTTTAGTAAAAATCCATTGGGCAACCCATTGCAAAACTACACGACTACTTGATGATTAAAAGTAATTTTTGAAGCACACAACATATATAGAAATTAGAACATTCCATCTAATGCCAAATACACATAAAATTCAAAAAATAAAAACCAAGCAGTAAAATTGTAATTTCACCTCGATCGCCGGCATCTTCTGAGAGGGCAAGTTGTATAACGCCCTTCAAATCATAAGTGGGATGTGCGGGAGGCTTCACCACCAGGGACCCAACTGACATTCCCACCTTTCTTGTAGCTGTAGCTGACATTTTTACAATCAATCTGCAGTTTTCCAACCCAAAATAAAAATCTTTATGACTGAAATCTAACATACAACATCTACAAACACACAAACATATATAAATATACAAATATATCAACAGACCTTGGAGGTGTAATTGGATTGGAATATGACAAGGGAGAAATAGAGAAAGCCCTGGACATTGGGTTTGAACGGCGCTTTATTGCTAGTGATGAAGTTTACAAGGGGCGTGTGGAAAATATGGAAAAACACAACTTTATTGGAAATTTGGAATCAAAACGTTATTACACGACTTATGATTGTGTTTCCGCTTTCGCATATTATTATGAAACTTTTATGTCAATTTTCGAGTAAAAATTAAGTATTGATTCTACGGGAAACATATGTGTATGCTCGTCGATCATTCAGTACAAAATGAGTAAATGATATATTACATTTCAAGGTTTAGATGATATTATTGACAAAGTCTTAACTTCGTATATATTAGAGTTTAAAGTATTTATGGAATGTTCTTAGATAAAACACAGACGTACTATTTGGTATCGATATTATTAAAAATACTGTAAATAATTTATTATCGTGTATGGACATATTTTTGAGTGGAGGAGGGGTGAGGAAGTACCAATTGCTAATCATTAATCTTAGTTGTAAAAGGAATAATCTCTAAATATTTGGGGGCGAGAACCCTTATTAGCTATTCTATAACTAAAATACTAAAGAATCAATATATTGATTCATCCAAATGCTCTATGTTTTATCGAGTAACTTTGAGAGTGACATTATTCATATTACAATCACACAAATAATTAAGAGCGGTAAAAAAGATATTAAATGTGCATTGATTTGCGATTTTTTGTTTTCGATTTTGCAAAATATCGAAAACTTTTTTTTGTCTAATATTTTTGAAAATGCATTTTAAAAAATAACGTTAAACTTATAACATAAAATTTAAATTTTATTTTTAACATTTTAAATAAATTTCAAAAAAAAAAAGATACATTATAAAAAACTAAAGTTTTGAAAAATTAAATTCTAAAATTCTAAAAAATAAAATCCAAAAAATAAATTTTAAGAAAATAAAATTATAAAAATTATAAAAAAGTATAAATTGTAAAAAAAAAATAATAATAAAAATAGTTCGAACTCTCAGTGATTATTTATACAAAAAAATTTATAAATGTATTTAAATGAACATAGATAAAAATTCTTAGTCCACTTCATTAATTGTTTTTTGTATTTTCTATGTTTTGCTACCTCAAATTATTATTTACTTTTGTAGCCAAAAAAATTATAAGATTTATCAATTTTAAAATGTATATATTACTTGATAATATATTATATTATTTTATTTTACTGAATAATTAAATTTCAAGAAATAAAATATCGTAAATAATTTCTCAAAATTTCAAATCAAACGTATTTTTTAATTTTCTATTTTTAGACTGTTTTTAAGAATGACAAACAAAATACGTTTTCAATAATCTTAAAATAGAAATTAAAAATGAACTCAAAACTCGAAATTGATAACTAATGCACAAAACCAAACAAAACATAACCCTTGTTTAGATCCCCATTTTCAATTTTTTTTTTTCAAATTTATTTTCAACCATATATTTAATGAGATTCACAATTTCTAATCGCATATTTCATCAACTTGTATTAAAATTTATTAAAAAATTAAATTTTAACTAAACCAAACATGAGTTAAATCTTTAAATCGAACATGTTTGGCTTTGCATAAACAATGAGTAAGTACGAATCGGGCAATTTGAGGAGGGAAAAAGTAATTATAGTTGGAGGTGATTTTATACTAAATTTTATTTTAGATTATTTAAATAAAGATTATATTATCACTAATTAAGAATTATATTTAATGAAGTAAAATATTGTATTTATTAATAAATTAGATAAAAATTAAATTTTAATGAACTTTATTGTACCAGTAATTATTACTTATTACTCTATTTGAATTTAAAAAAACAAATATTAAATAAAAATAACCATCACATTAAGATAATTATAAATCAATTAAAATATATTAAATCTAAAATGAAAAATGATATAGATGGAATAAACATTTGTTGTAAAGGGGAAATTATGGTAAATTGGGATTATTGAAAATTGTCAAATTTGGTATATTTGAATTTGGTGTAACGCTATTCATCCCATCAAATTTTACATTTTATACACCAAATTTGGCCCCTTTATGAAGTGGTCTAATATTTAGCATTCCTTTTCTTTCGCTTTCTATTTTTAAGAGATCGCGATATTTATTTAACAAAATGTCATTTGGAAACTTGGGGCTTGTTTGTCAAAATCTAGAAATTCATTATAATTTGTAGATAAAATCAAACATTAATTTCAACTTTCAATTAAATATTCAAAATTACTATTCATTTATTATCTTCATATTTCGTGAAATCAACTATTATTTTTCATTATAGCTCTCGTTTGATCCCTATTAAATTTACAATACATTTTTCTCTATCTTCTTTTTGATTATACATTCACCAATAAAATAATATTGCACATAAATAAATAAAAAATCATTCTTTTTCAACCACAGTGCTAATCTCAAAAAATGGTTCCGACACGTGGCCAACATAACGAGATTCCATGTAAGCTCCTTCTTACGTACATTAGCACACTGTTAGTCACTTGTGGCCTTTTTCGGTGGAGGTGGAAGCGGTCGCGAGTATTCCGACGGTCAAGTCAATGTTTCAGTCGACTAGAAAGTGTCGCCCGAAGTTGAGTTGATCACAGGGACGTGGTTGGGAGTGAATGTAAATATAATAAAGATCTCTTTTGAGTTAATACTAGGATGCCAAAATTCGAGATTTGAACCCTTACTTACCATTGTGTGGGGGTATTTATACTAGAGAAGGGAAGAGGAGAGCCGTTGGATAAGGGGATACGTGGCTTAAGATCCCGGTCTGACTGTCCTTTCATAGGTGTCAATCTGTCAATTTGTGGTTGGCGGGCATTAAATGATTTCTGACATAGAAACTGTTACCGTTTATAGTCTACCGCACATCCCATCAGTAAGTCAACGATTTGATTTTGGATAGATTTCATGGCAAAAGATTTTGGGTAAAGGTGTGGTGAAGCGAATTGTGAAATGTGGTGAACATTTGCATCCGCCGTGAATGGCGGATGAGTTCGGCTCTTCTACTAGGTGGGATGTAGATTATTTTAGTTCGGATTCAAGGAATCAGTTCGTTCTTAAGGATCCGGTTCATCTGTAACGTGATGGTCCAAATCAGTTCGAAAGACACGTCAGTTCGTACTCATGGATCTGGTTCGTCTGCTACGTGATGGTCCAAATCAGCTCGGAGACACGTGGCGATGAAGTGGATAGACTAGGTGGAGGGTCTCAGTAGGCTCGTAACAACAGTCTCTCAAATCCATGTATGGATATTTTATATAATGCATGGATTTTGGAAAGGCGATCACCATGTGTAGTTCTGGTGTATGCGTAAGTTAACAGGTGTTGGCAACTTTGAGGAACTGGAGGACGAAGAGATGAGTGTTGGCAACTTTGAGGAAAATTGTTGCAAAGCGAAGTCATGCTGGAGGACGAAGTGATGAGTATTGGCAACTTTGAGGAAAGTTGTTGCAAAGTGAAGTCCTGGCTGGAGGACGAAGTGATGAGTGTTGGCAACTTTGAGGAAAGTTGTTGCAAAGTGAATTCCTGGCCGAAGGACGAAGTGATGATTGTGGGCAACTTTGAGGAAAGTTGTTGCAAAGCGAAGTCCTGGCTGGAGGACAAAATGATAAGTGGGCAACTATGAGTAAAGTTGTTGCAAAGCGAAGTCCTGGCTGGAGGATGAGGTGATAGGTGATGGGATAGTCTTGGGCTACGTGCTAATTATTTGAAAGCTTTCGTGCCTTCCCAAGGTAATCATGGGGGGGCATTGCTTGCTTCCAAGGCACGCCTCTATGACAATAAATGGTAATCACGGCGACAGCTACGTCAACTCAAGGAGACGCGTCTGGGTAAGCGCGTGAGGTATAACGCTTCATCAGGGTTGTTGGCCTATGTGACTTTTGGTTTCAACGGTGATGATGAACCACAGATTTGGATGAAGTTGTTACAAATCGAAGTCCTGGCTAGAGGACGAAGTGATAAGTGTTGGCAACTTTCAGGAAAGTTGTTGCAAAGCGAAGTCCTGGCTGGAGGACGAAGTGATAAGTTGTCAACTTTCAGGAAAGTTGTTGCAAAGCGAAGTCCTGGCTGAAGGACGAAATGATAAGTGTTGGCAACTTTGAGGAAAGTTGTTGCAAAGCGAAGTCCTGGCTGGAGGATGAGGTGATAGGTGATGAGACAGTCTTGGGCTACATGCTAATGATTTGAAAGCTTTCACACCTTCCCAAGGTAATCATGGGGGACGTTGCTTGCTTCCAAGGCATGCCTCTATGACCATAAATGGTAATCACGGCGACGACTGCGTCAACTCAAGGTGACACGTCGGGTAAGCGTGTGAGGTACAACACTTCATCAGGGCCGTTGGCCTATGTGACTTTTGGTTTCAACGGTGATGATGAACCACATATTTGGATGGCTTAGATGTGACTTGAGATGATCCAGCGGCTGGGGTGGGTTTGTAAAATCCTATATAAGGCCAGAGTTTCTCATTTCATCACTTTACTTTTGCAAAAATCTCTAAAGCACTTGCATTCTCCGTTTCATTTGTGTTTTTCCCAGCGAGGTTTTGAAACTCCGGAGACCTATTTGAGAATTCCGTCAACTCATTTCTTTCGAACTATAAACTCTAGGTAAATTTTTGTCCCTTTTGTTTTGCTTAATTTTTGTCCGAAATTGAGAAAATGACTTCGGAGAGGTATCAAAACACCTACACGAGTGGAGAGAGGAAATGTATTGAGGGTTCGGTGATGAGAGACCCAATAGTAATCTCTTCAGACGAAATAAGAAGGACGATTAGATCAGGAGAAAACATTTGGAGGTTGCTCGCTCCGCCTGTAGATACCTATGTTCAGTGTGGGGCTTCTAGCTGTCTATCTAAAGCCACCTCGGAAACTTTAGAGAAGTGTATATGAGTCTTTAGGATACCAGATGACATAGAATTAATTATCCCCAACCCAAACGAGAGGGCCTGCTATCCGAGGCCAAGTTGCGTGGCTGTGAGCGAAAACTTATTTAAGGCAGGCCTCAGACTTCCCTTTCACCCCTTCTTCAGGTTAGTTCTCCGTTCTTGCGGGTTGGCTCCGACCTACTTCATCCAAAATTCTGGTCCCAAATTGTAGGGTCTTGGATGCTTTGGCGTCAGGCCAGCCTAGGTGTAGACATGTCATTCAGTGTTTTCCACTCCATCTTCTTCCCTAAGAGTATAGCCAGGGATGAGAAAAGCAGTAGGTGGTACTACTTGTCCCATTGGGGGTCTCATTTTCCCTTTGTGGTGGATACGCCCTCTTCAATAAAGGAGTGGCGAAAATCTTGATTCTAGGCAGGGAGGTGGGATACCATAGAGAACGACCCCATTCCTCTCCTCATCGTCCCCATGTTGTACTCTACAACCAGTAAGTTATCTTGCCTAATTGATTTAACTTAAGCGATTTCTTATAGCTTAATACTTCTGTTGTTTGCAAGCTCCCTTCTGAGGTGTGAATTTTCAAAGAGGGCTGGGATATCATTAGTCACATCTACTAGCAACCTCTCAAGGACCAGAGCTACGATGAGCTGATTGACAAGAGCTCTAGCTTCATTTTACACGGACTAATGTCGACTTAAGGTGAGCTCTATTTTTAGTTCGGATCAGTATGTATTTGAGTAAGCCCAAAATATGCTAATTGTGCTCTTCTTGCAGACAATTTCTTGAAGAAAAAGCCCTTGAAGCTTGACTTCGCCACCAGCGAGGACGCTAAAAACCAGCTCAGTTGCTTACAAGAAACAGGTTGAAAGGCTGAGCTCTATAAGTAAGAGCCAGCAACTCCCTGAGGAAGACGAGGCGGAGGAAGGTGCCTCCCTCGTCAAGATGAAACTACATGGCCCAACATGGCCTCCTCTTCATCGACCACGGTGGCCAGGCCTCTACCTCCATCCATTCCGACTGGGGTGACTATTGTAGCCTCCTTCAAGGCTCCAGAGGTAGCTGTGCCCATTTCCTCTGTCCAGCATGTCGAGCCGGCCCAAAAAAGGCCGAAGAAGTGTGTCAGCGCTCCACCTCGCGTCAAAGCCACTGATTTTCTAGGGAATAAGGAGGATGACCTCCCCGAGGTAGTATTGGAGATGCTGCCTCTTGAGACCGCTATCGCCGTCCAAGTTCACAATAAATACTAGACCGGGGATTGGCAAGATCACATCGCCTTCTGCAAGGTAGAGGATCTTTTGGCTGCTAACAATGCCTGGGTGGCCAGAGCCTTAAGTCTTGGCACGGAGGCAGAAGATCTAGTTCGAGGCCTTCGTAAGAAAAATGAGGAATTGGAACAAAGGATCGAGGCCTAGAACAGGCGGGAAGAGGAGGTGAGAAAGGCAAAGAAAGAGATTGATGAGGCTGAGGTAAAGATGACTAAGGCCGAGGTGAAGCGAACTCTAACAAGATACAAACGAATCAATTGAAAAATGAACTCCATGAGTCGGTTTCCCAAGTGGCTATACTTACTAAACGTATCAACCAGTCCAATGAACACCAGAGAATAGCCTCGGAGGCCTTGGATGGGGCCAACAAGGAAAAAGCCGAACTCGGGATGCTTACTGAGGCCCAAAAAGAGGAGATTGAGTCTCTTAAGACTGAACTGAAGTCAATAGGTAAAGCGGCAGTCCAGAACTACATCGATAACTTCGATCAAACAAAGGAATATAACATATTTGCCAACTACTGGGCTTCATGGAATGTCCAACAGATGATGTCTCGCCGAAGAGAGGTACATCCAGAGCTGAATATTGATTTTCTTGAATAAGAGTTTGGCGGTCCTACGGAGGCCGCCTGATGCCGAGGTCGAGGAGGAGGCCCTTCTAGAGGAGGCGGGAGAGTGGGCATCGTGAATATAGATCCTTAGATTTTTTTTAATCCTCTGTAATGTCTTCGGCCTTGACTTGTTCATCAATGAAATTATTTTTTCACAAGTATTTTTGCTTCAATTGAAAGTTTAAAGTGAACACTTAGTCCGAGCTTAATCACTTAAGAAAATGGAAGAAGGAAATGAACCGTATGTGTAAACACCTCGCCTGAGCTTAACCACTTAAGAAAATAGAAGAAGCAAATGAACCTTAAGTATAAACACCTCTTTTAAGCTTAACCACTTAAGAAAATGGAAGAAGAAAATGAACCTTACGTGTAAACACTTCGCCTGAGCTTAACCACTTAAGGAAATGGAAGAAGCAAATGCACTTAACCACTTCGCTTGAGCTTAACCACTTAATAAAATGGAAGAAGCAAATGAACCTTAAGTTCAAACACTTCGCCGAGCTTAACCACTTAAGAAAATGGAAGAAACAAATGAACCTTAAGTGTAAACACCTCGTCTGAGCTTAACCACTTAAGAAAATGAAAGAAGCAAATGAACCTTAAGTGTAAACACTTCGCCTGAGCTTAACCACTTAAGGAAATGGAAGAAGCAAATGAACTTAAGTGTAACACCTTGTATGAGTTTAAACATTTAAGAAATGGAAGAAGCAAATGAACCTTAAGTGTAAACACCTCGTCTGAGCTTAACCACTTAACAAAATGGAAGAAGTAAATGAACCTTAAATGTAAACACTTCGCCTAAGGTGTGGGTACCACCACAGCTCCCTGATGAAGTAAACATCTTTGATTGAGGTGGCCTACTTAGGGTATATGCACCTCGTAGGAGTGAAAATGTATGAGAACACTGCTAATTCGTTTAATCAGGAGTGGCACCCGCACCTCTCCTGATGAAGTGAACATCCTTGGTGGAGGTCGCCCCCTTGAGGCATATGCACCTCGCAAAGGAGTACAAATGAGTAAGAACACTGCTGATTTCGCTTAACCAGGAGTGTCACCCGCACCTCTCCTGATGAAGTGAGCATCCTTGGTGGAGGTGGCCCCCTGGGGGCATATGCACCTTGCAAATGAGTGAAAATGTGTAAGAATACTGCTGATTCGCTTAACCAGGAGTGACACCCGCACCTCTCCTGATGAAGTGAACATCATTGGTTGAGGTGAGTTCGTCTTGGGGCAATGCAAAAAAGAAGAGTTTATTTATTTGTAAATGATTCACGATTTTCCTACTGATAATACTTTCTCTCAAGTGTTCGACATTCCAGGGATGAGGCATTGTTTTGCCGTCCAGACTTTCGATCATGTATGTGTCGAGTCACACCTCTTCAGTGACACGGTATGTGCCCTCCTAGTTCGGTCCCAATGTCCCCGTCCCTGACTCTTTTGAAGATGGGAACACTTTTCTAAGCACAAGGTCGCCCATGCGAAAGACCATCCTCTTCATCTTGGCATTGTAGTAGCGCATCATCTTGCGTTGGTAGGAAGCGAGTTTCACTTGAGAATCATCCCTCTTTTCTTGGAGGAACTCCAGCTCACACTTCCTTAGCTCGTTGTTTATGATTTCGTTAAAGTGTATGCGGCGAGGTAATGGCACCCAACCTCCACCAGTCTTATGGCTTCGGCCTCGTATGTCATAGAGAATGGGGTTTCCCCAATTGCAGTTCTGGAAGTGGTTCGTATGGCTCAGAGGATTTGGGGAAGTTCGTCGACCCATGCTCCTCTCATGGCTTCGATACCGTATACCATGGAGAAAGGAGTTTCTCCAGTAGCAGTTTTGGGGGTGGTCCGTATGGCCCAAAGGACCTGATGAAGTTCGTCGACCCATGCTCCTTTGGAGGTATCCAATTTCCTCTTCAGAGTGAGTTTGATGGTTTTATTGACTGCCTCTACCTGGCCATTGGCTTGGGGGTGATGCGGCGTTGAGAAATGCTTTTTGATTCCAAGTTCATTGCATAAGTCCCTAATTTTCTTGTTATCAAATTGCTTCCCATTGTCCAAAACCATAGAGTGGGGTATGCCGAACCTGCATATAATGTTCTTCTAGAGAAATTTGGAAGTGTTTGCTTCGGTGATCTTGGCCAAGGGCTCCGATTCGACCCATTTTGTAAAGTAATAAGTCACAATGATGGTGAAGCAGGCATTCCCTCTCCCCCTTTGCAAAGGCCCAATAAAATCAACCCCCCACTTGGCAAATGGCGAGGGCTTGACACGCCCGTGAGTTCTTGGGAGGGCTGTCTTTGCACATTGGAAAAGCCCTGGCATTTATCGCATTTTTCCACGAATTAAATTGAGTCCATTTTCTGGGTAGGCCAATAATATCCCTGTGTGAGATAGCGCTGACCCTCAGGAGTGATTGCCATAGACACCCTCATGGATTTCTCTAAGAATGTAATTCGCTTCCTCGCATCCCGTGCATCTGAGGAAAGATGAAGAGAAACATCACTTATATAGCACATCGCCCTAAAGGATGAAGTGAGTGGCTCTCCTCCGGAGTCGACGAGCTTCAGTTTCGTTGCTTGGCAAGGCTTACTCTTTAGGAAAGACAATGATTGGTTGCATCCACTGAGGGGTGCCTTCGTCCACATCACTTCTTCCTTCCTTGCAATGGAAGGTTCATCCATGTGTTCTATGGGAACTACCTTAAGAAGTTCGGAATCCCTACTGCTGGCCAGTTTTGACAGAGTGTCAGCATGGGAGTTCTCCAGGCGGGGTACTTGCATCAGTTCCAACCTTTCGAAGTAGGGTAGGAACTCCATGACTAGTTTCAGGAATACTGCCATGTATTGTCCCTGGGTACAAAATTGTCGTTGACCTGGTTCACTATTAATTGTGAATCATTGTTGACAGTTAGCCTCTTTACTTGCAATTCCCGAAGGCTGGCTAGGAGCGCCTCGTACTCAGCTGCATTGTTAGATGCCTTGAACTCGAGCCGTACCGCACAGTTAAGTTTATGCCTCTCTAAGCTCACTAAGACTATCCCAACTCCTGAACCCACTTCGCCAGATGACCCATCTACGAAGAGATTCCAGGTGGGAGGCTCCACTAGTTCCATATTCATTTCAATCTCGAGGGCTTTAGCGAACTCGGTAACAAAGTCAGCTAGGGTCTGGCCCTTAATCGCGGGTCTGAGCTTATACATTATGTTGAACTCACTGAGCTCCACTACCCATTTCAGCAACCTTCCCGAGCCATCTTGTTTCTAGAGGATTTGCTTTAGGGGAAAATCTGTCAGTACATGAATGTTGTAGGCTTGAAAGTAAGGCCTTAATTTTCGAGAAGCGGTGATTAAAGAGAGCGCGAGTTTTTCCATATCTGGGTAGTACGTTTCTGCAGGTAGCAGGGCTTTGCTTATATAATAAATAGGCAACTGACGCGTTTACTCTTCTCTTACTAGAATCGAACTGATGGCGTCATCGGATACGGTCAAATAAAGTAGCAGTGGCTCACCCACTTTTGGTTTGGACATAATGGGAGCTCGTCTGAGGTAACCTTTCAATGCTTGAAATGCTTTCTCACATTCCGACGTCCATTGGAACCACTTTCCCCTTTAAGAATTTTGAAGAAGAGAAGGCACTTTTCAGTAGCTTTGGATATGAAGCGATTGAGTGCAGCCACCCTCCCAGTGAGCCATTGCACTTCCTTTGATTTTTCAGGTGACCTCATTTCGACCAACACATTGATCTTCTTTGGGTTCGCTTCGATTCCTCTTTGGTTTACGATGTATCCTAGGAATTTACCAAATGCTACTCTAAACGCACACTTGAGGGGGTTCAATCTCATCCGGTATCTCCTCAGAATCTGGAAGGCTTCACCTAGGTGTTTCATATGCTCCTTAGCTTGGAAGATCTTAACAAGCATATCGTCGAAGTAGACTTCCACCGTTTTTTCGAGCTGATTAGCGTACATCTTGTTTACCAACCTTTGATAGGTGGCTCCAGCGTTTTTCAGCCTAAAGGGCATTACCCTGTAGTAATATAGTCCCCTGTCCGTGATGAATGAAGTGTTGTCATGATCTCCCGGATTCATGGGGATCTAATTGTAGCCCGAATAAGCATCCATGAAACTCAGCAACTCGTGACATGTCGTCAAGTATACCAACTGATCAATTCGAGGAAGTGGAAAACTATCTTTCGGGCTAGCTTGGTTGAGATTGGAGAAGTCTATGCACACTCTTCACTTGCTGTTGTGTTTCTTCACTAATACGGGGTTGGATATCCACTTCGGATAGGCGGCTTCTCTAATGAAGTCATTGCTGATCAACTTTTCCACTTCTTCGTTCAGGGTCTCATACCTTTCCGCATTCAAGGCTCTTCTCTTTTGCTTGTGCAGGGTTTGACTTGGGTCTATTTGCAAATGATGACAACTGACCTTCAGGTCTATTCCGATCATATCCTCGTGCTTCCATGCAAAGACATCCGAATATTTGTAGAGGAAGTCCTTCAGTTCTTCATTCCTTTCTTCCTCCAAATTATTTCCTATCTGCAAGACTTTGGAAGAGTCTTGGTAGTCTAGTGGGAAGCTTTCCAGCTCCTCCATTGGGCCGGCTTGTGATTTAGATTCGATGATACGAGGATCTAACTCGTCCAACGCTATCCTTCCAGGTTGGTCCTTCACAAAAGCCTTTGTTATTTTGACATCTTCTCCTTGTGTAGGGGGTTCCTCTTGCTGAGGGACTTCAGACATCTCAATATCGAAGAGCACCTTGTTAACTCCCCGTGGCTCAGCCTTTCTCAAGGAATTGAGATAACACTCTCTTAAGCCCATCTAATCACCTCGGACGGTGGCTATTTCCAATTCAGTAGGGAATTTCATGCACAAGTGATGGATGGAGGTGACTGCCCATTGTTCCTTCAAGGCAGGTCTTCCCAGCACTCCGTGGTATGCAGACCGACGATCGAGAACCAAGAACTCCACGAAGTGATGTGCTACTAGGGGCTTGACTCCCATTTCAACAGTCAGGGTGATCTTTCCTCTTGGGATAATGCTATCTCCTGTGAACCCATACAGTAGGGATGTCAAAGGGATGAACATAATATTGATCGAACTCCCGTTATCTACTAGCATGCGCTTCAATCCATTTCGAGCAACTACAACTCTTAACACGAGTGCGTCGCAGTGGGGATAATGTATGCCCATCGCATCTTCCTGGGTGAACATGATAGGCTCTACGGATCTCATCCTTTAGGACTGACTGACTATATAGCTGGTCATAAGTGGGTTCTTGGCCTCTCTTGTGAAGTACCTTTGTGCATTTCTAGACTCACCCCCTATATGTGGTTTCCCAATGATTGTGTCGATTTCTTGAATGGGTTGACGTTAGTTCGTGGTGGCCTGGTCTCTTCTTGGTCGTTGGCTGCTTCTGGGTCTGTCATCGTCCTCGTTGCTATTATACCATTGTGAATGCTGTCTCGTTTCGCCCCTTTTCCGATGAGTTCTGCCTTGGGATTTCACCGTGTTGGCGATTTTCCCTAGCACCGCGAGGGTTTTTTCTTGTGGATCTCATGGCTTCCCTGCACTCACTTGTGTTATGGCTGTAGAAGTGGTGGAATGTGCAGTAGGGTTGTGGCTTATCTCGGGGCCTACTCCTCAGCCCTCTGCCTCTCTATCTATTCCTAGAGGTCGAGGGTCGGCTAAGACCGTTGTTTCTGGTCCTAATATTTTCGTATGCCAATGTTGAAATCGCATTCAAAGTGGCTGGGGCCAATGCGTATCCAGAAGTGGGGGCTACTGTATGTCCAGCTTAGGTCCATTGCTGATTCACGATCTGCGGGTGGGGCCTCTACCGTTTTGTCTCTGCGGTGGAGAAAGGCCTTGTGTTGCCATGTTGCGGTGGTAAATCATTTCTTCGTTGATTAGTTCAACTTTCATCATCTCTACTAGTTCATCATAGGTAGAGGAGTTTTTTACTTTGCACATCTCTCCAAAATAATGTATTCATATTCAGTCATCTTTTAAGGGCTGAGAGGGCTTCTTTGTCCGTGACTTGTTCGCAATACGTTATTTCAACAGTAAAACGGGTGAGGTAACTATTCAATGTTTTCCCTGCCGCTTGTCTTATGTCTTGAAGGCGCTAGATTGGGGCTTCTCCCTCATTCCTCGACAAGTATTGATTTAGGAATGCCTTTTTGAGGTCTGGCCAGCTCCTGATGCTAAGAGGTGCCAATCTATTATACCACACTTCAGCCACGCCACTTAGTGTTAAGTGGAAGGCCCTGCACTTCAGGGTGTTCATGGTGCCTCGAAAGCTCATTTGCATTTTGTATTTGTTGAGGTGTTTCTCTGGGTCGCATTTCCCTTCATACTTTTGGATTTTGGGGGGAACAAAGTTTTGTTGCATGGGAAAGCTATGAAGTTCCCTTGAGAAGGGAAGGTTTTCATCGTCGTTATCCAGTTCGTAAGATCGACACGGCTCGTCAGAGTTGTTTCCATCCGTTAAGGGGAAGGTAGCTGATGTGATGTTCCACTTCGGTTCTGTCTCTCTCGCCTATTCCCAGGCGAAAGAGCTTGAACTTGGCTCTGCACACATTCCTGGGGGTGAACTATTTGATGGGTAGACTGATCCCTATTTCTAGACATTCGCCAAATTCGATCGAACACACTTGCAGACCTCTGAGGCCTCTCCTAGTCTGTGGAAGTTATTTCCTCCCAACTAGGCATCATCAACTGGGGTGATCGTGTAACTGGAGGTGTCCATTCTCACTTCTCTCTCGGCCAGAACTTCTCTTTGTTGACTTGAATGAGTCCTCCGGCAGGATTCTACTTCAGTCCTTCGGTCTCGAACTGATTGTGTGAGATTTTGATGGGCTTGGAAACCACATTGATTTTGTACCTGCTTCAGAAGATCTTACATAGCTGCGTTTTGGGTTGCGATGTCCCTCATACTAGTGGCCATGCGAGCCAATTTGGCAGTCAATCTCGTAGTTCTCCCACCCCTGCCGTATCGATGATGGGGCTGTTGGTGCGTAACATTGTTCCGAATGATCTATTCTTCAGAGATCTCTCTTACCCTCAGCGGATTCACCTCTTCGTTGCTAGAGCTCATTGGTTCAGAGTTAACGACTCTCTTCTTCTGGACAATGAAGATGGTTTACAGCTTGTTCTTTTTCAAGAACAGATCCATTTTTCAAGGGAAGATATCAACCAAATGGGGATATCAACCAAATATTTCGACAAGCTTTTTCTTTTGTGGGGATAATCGTGGTTATAGTGACATTCCCACTACGGCGCTAATCCGTTGATCTCAAAAAATGGTTCCGATATATGGCCAATAGAACGAGATTCCATGTAAGCTCTTTCCATGCGCACAATAGCACACTGTTAGTCACTCGTGACCTTTTTCGATGGAGTGGAAGTGGTCGCGAGTACTCCGACGGTCAAGTCAGTTTTTCAGTCAACTGAAAAGTATCGGCCGGAGATGAGTTGATCACCGGGATGTGGTTGGGAGTGTAGGTAAATATAATATACAGGTCTTTTGAGTTAAGATTAGGATGCCAAGATTCGAGATTGGAACCCTTACTTACCATTGTGTGGGGGTATTTATACTAGAGAATGGAAGAGGGAAACCGTTAGATAAGGGGATACGTGGTTTCAGGGCTGGACTGTCCTTTCATAGGTGTCAATCTGTCAATCTGTAGGTTGGCGGGCATTAAATGATTTCTGATAATAACTTAGTTGACCATTTTGTAGCCTGCGACACGTCCCATCAATCAATAAATGATTTTATTTTGGATAGCTTTCATGGCAAAAGATTTTGGGTAGAGGTGTGGTGAAGCAAATTGTGAAATGTGGTGAACGTGGAGTATGGGCATTTGCATCTGCCGTGAAGGGCGGATGAGTTCAACTTTTCTACTAGGTGGGATGTAGATGATTTCAGTTCGGATTCATGGAATCAGTTCGTCCTTATGGATCCGGTTCGTCTGTTACGTGATGGTCCAAATCAGTTTGGAAGACACGTTAGTTCGTACTCATGGATCTGGTTCGTTTGCCACGTGATGGTCCAAACCAGTTCGAAAGACACGCGGGGAAGCGGATAGACTAGGTGGAGGGTCTCAGTAGGCTCGTAACACACACATTCTCCAAAAAAAAAAATACTATTTCAAAAATTATAACATGAAATGATGGGAGCCAAACGGGGCTAATCTCTCCTAAACTAGTATCTAAGCGTCTAACATGTTTTTAATTCAATATTAATTTTCTCGTGTTGATTAATTAACCTATTACCGTAGGGGGAATCCAACCTTTTCAGTGGGTCTAAATGGGACCTAAAAGCTCCGCATAAGCTTAGATGATTTTTAAGCCAATTAAGCTACTTGAACATTCTTGTTGACACCTCCAATGTATTAAAAATTTGGTTAGTAATGTGAAAGAATATTGTAAAAATAATGACTTTAATGGATTTCATGTAAAAGGATGTCAAATTTAATGTAAAAGTTAGCCCCTATATTTGGCTCTCATTATTTGAAATTTTAATAGTTGAAATATATATATATATATAT